>JALRMH010000079.1:0-96537 GCA_026119935.1 Endothia cerciana
ATATTTCTATCTTTTTCTTAAACTATAACTTATATATTTAATATTTATATTAAGTTTTATAGCAGCTTTATACTGCTAAATTATACTATAAGCTCTTTAAATACATTTTTTATTAAAAAAGTATTAAATTTCTTAAATTTATTCTTTTTACTTATAGTATTTCGATAGATTCTAATTAGATTTATATTATTAAAGAATAGCTGAAGCTTAAAAGTTATTATAATATTTAAGTTTTTTTAAGCTTTTGCAACTTCTATTACTAGTTTATTAAAAGATATTTATAAATTACTGCACTTTTAACTGCTTTGTTAAAAAGAAGATAAAATAATTGAAAACTAAGAGAAGTATTTTTAATAATTATTAAGTTTAAAGCTTTTTAAAAATATTACAAGTAGCAGGTATTATAAAGTAACAAGGCTAAAGGTTAAAAGCTAGCTAAAGCTAGCTATTTATATAAAAAGAAAGCTTACTAGCTTTAAGTTTAGGATTTTAAATTTAAACTTTAAATATTAGCTATTATATTATAATATAAGCTTTTAGCTAAGAGTACTTAATAAACTGACTTATATAATTCAAATCTACAAGCTTTACTAATAATTTCTAATACTTCTTTTAAAAGTTATCTTAGTTAAAATGCTCTTAAAAGCAACTTGCTAGCAAGATGCTATTAAATCATCAGCTTTATATTCAGCTACTAACAAACTAGCTTAAGATCAGCCTTTTATATAGCAACTTAAGGCTAAGATAGTCTGCTTACGTCGCTTTAAAGAGCTTTAAGACAAAGCAGCTAGCTTTTGCAGCTCCCTTTAAGCTTTAAACTAATAGCAATCTAGTCGCTCTGCTTTATTAAGACGCTAGTGAAGATCTAGCAACTTGTCTAATTCGTCTAAGCCTGAAATTAAAGTTAAAAATATTATTAAGCTAGCTATTTTATCCTTATTTTAATAGCGCGATAACTAGCTAGCAGATCTTCAGCAGGTATTCGATAAAGCATCCTGCTGTTACTATTCTAATTTATAAAAAATCCTTCTTGCTATAGACTATATTAATAGCAACCTCTGAGCGAAATAGAATTAAGAATATAGCAAAGATCAAGCAACCTAGGACGAATTTCGAACCTAGTCTTTTAAAGCTTTAAAAATCGATGTAATCCCTTAGATTATCAAACAGCTAGAGAAAGCTATCTAGAGACCTGACTAAAGCCCTTCTGCCTTTTAAAACTATATCAAATCCTTAGAAGGCCACCTACCTTAAAAGTAAGATGAAATAATCTGTTTATACAAGCTATATACTAAGCTCTTACTAACACTTATTCAGTATATTAACAAAGCTTTGCTGACGATTCTTAAGACAAGAGACAAGCTGATTACTTTTGCAACTAGATTATAAGAATTCTAGAGAGAGCAGAAAATAGGCATATTAGAGACTCTTAATAACAGCAAAAAAGCAAACTCTGCTTAAGACTAAGGGTCTGAAACACTAGCTAAGTGCTAGCGAACTGAACCTGATTTATCAGAAATAAAGTGTTAGATTTATAGTAAGAAGGGCTATATTTCACAGCGATGTTAAGAAACGTAATAAAGGCTGTCTAGTGCTTAGGAAATTAATAATTTAAAAGCTGTCTAGTGCTTAAGAAATTAATAATCTGAAGGCTGTCTAGTGCTTAGGAAATTAATAATCTGAAGACTGTCTAATACTTAAGAAACTATTGATCTGAGGAAGCTGTCTAGTGCTTTAGAAACTATTAATCAGAAGGCTGTCTAGCGCCTAGGAAGCTGTTGAAACTATTTAGTATTGAGAAAGACTAATAAGGCTGTCTAGTGCTTTAGAAACTATTAATCTAAAGGCTGTCTAGTGCTTGGGAAACTAATGAAACTTGTCTAGCGTTAAAGAAGACTGAAGAGGCTGTCTAGTGCTTTGAAAACTGTTGATCTGAAGGCTGTCTAGTGCCTAAGAAACTATTAAGAGGGCTTCGGATCTGATTTGAGAGCGAATCGCACGAAGAGAGAGATAGTTATTACAAGTAGCAGGTGTTATAAAGTGACAGGGCTAAGGGTTAAAGGCTAGCTAGAGCTAGCTATCTATATAAAAAGGAAGCTTATTAGCTTTAGGCTTAAGACTTTAGGCTTAGACCTTAAGTATTAGCTATTATATTGCAATACAAGCTTTTAGTTAAAGGTACTTAATAAGCTGACTGTTATAACAATAGCGCTAGTAGCTTACAGCGCTAGCGGACAACGGCGCTAGCAGCGTACAGGCTATTCCTTTTTAAATAGCTAGCAACTCGGCATATTGATTCTTTCTATACTGTAAGAATCAGTCTCTGTACTAACAGACACCCAGCAGCTATTAATCAAACAGCCTGTTCTCGCTATATTATTGTAACTCTGCCGGGCTTATATAATAAGTATTCTGACACTGACTTATATAATTTAAATTTACAAGCTTTACTAATAACTAATTAAGTTTATATTAATAAGAGTAGTATTAAAATAAAAACCTGTAAATATAGAAATATATTAAATAATATATATAAGTATTTACTATTTTTAAAGCTTTTAAATATATATATATTTAGAACTTAGATTAATAACTAAAGAGTATTAATAAGATTTATTTAACTATAGGAAATATCTGTTTCTATATACTCTACTTTTTAATATAAATAAGTTAAATAGCAATATATTTAAGTTATTTAAATATCTTTAAATAGCTGATATTCTAAGCTATCTATCCTAATTAGCTGAACTTATAACTCTAACTTTAAATTATATAATTATAGTTTATATCTTGTTAAAGGCAAGTATTAAACTTCTGCTATTTTAAAAAGTCTACTCTAAGTAGCCTGTTGCTGCACTTATTATTATAACCTGTATATTAAATAAATTATAATATTATTGATTTTAAAGAGTTTCCTTTTTTATAGTCTTTATCACTGCTTAGAATAAAAAGCGTTCTTTATAATAAGCTATTAAATATAGTTCTAAATCTTTATCTTTAAATTTTTAAATCTTCTTTTTAAGTTCCTTCTTAAAAGTACTAGAATAATCTAAGTTATTATTATTTAAAACTATATTATAGTGTTATAACAACAGCGCTAGTAGCCTACAGCGCTAGCAGATAATAGCGCTAGCAGCATACAGGTTATTTCTTTTTAAATAGCTAGCAACTTAATATATTAGTTCTTTCTATACTATAAGAATTAGTCTTTATACTAACAGACATCTAGCAGCTATCAACCAGACAGCCTGTTCTCTTTATATTATTATAACTCTACTAGGCTTATATAATAGGTGTTTTAATAATTTTGATTTTTTTTTAAAAAGCCCTCTAGAGCTATAATAACGAATTCTCCTGCTCCTAGATTAAGCAGCCCCTGTACGAGAAGCCGACGAGTAGCTAGCAACCTGCTTAAAGAAGGACAGCGTCTATCTAATACCGAGATCCTCGCAGCTACCTAAGCTCGCATTCAAGAGCTAGAGGAATTGATATAAGTATAAGAGACCCTCCGAGCCTTAGAACAACAAGTCTAAAGGCCCTTACAAAGCTCTCGCTAGCTAAGTAATAGTAGTTCGAATGCGTTAAGCGATAAAGATATTAAGATTTCTAACATCGCTATCCTTGTATATTAGGCTACTTATTAACAGCGAGATAACTAGCTATACGATTTATAATAAAAGTTCAAAGCGTTTTCAAAGAAGTTTCGCAAGGATAAGAAGAAGATCCTTGTAGCTCTCGACTATACTAACTCTAAATGCTATGCAAGATAGGATCGATACTTCGAAGAATAGATAGAGGAGAACTAGCAAATATATTAAAAAGACTAGGAATACTTTAAGGAATAGTCGAAAGGATTACTGTACTATATTAATCAAAGCACTAGTAGCTTTATTTTGCAATTTGAAGATGCTTATTAAAGGGAAGGCTAACACTTACTAGCTTTTCATAACTATCTTAATATATTAAAAAAACAGAGAGACGCTCCTCTCGAATTAGAATCTCACAGAGCTTTATACTACTATAGGAAACTCACTAGCGACCTTAAGGCGAGAATCCGACTCTAAGTTAGCAAACTGCTAACAACTCGCGCATTTATAGTAGAAACTGCTACTCGAGTTTATAAGGAAGACAAAGAGCTATAACAGCTATAGCAGAAGCGAAAAGCCCCTGCTGATAGTGAAAACTTAGGAAAGAGCTTATAACGACGACTTAATTAACAAACTTCGAATCGCTCTCTTATTCTTTATTGTTTTAAAACTAACAAGGCGCTAGCGCAACAGAGCGGAAACTAGAGCAAGTCTTCGTCGAACTTAAAGCAAAACTCTATAAGCAAAGATAGAACTCTACTTTAGTGTTTTCTCTATTAGAGTACTGCTTATTTAGCTAACAAGTGCTTTTATAAAGCTTATATTTAAAGAGCTTTTAACTACTCTACTTAAAAATAAAAAAACTAATAATAGCTAAAGATGCTATCTTACCTTCTTTAGCCTTTTTAATTATAAGAATTATACTTTGCTTTTTTATTCAAGCTAGTATCTTTATTAATAAAAAAAAGCTAGATATCTATACAAACCTTAATAATAGTATAAAGGTTAACTTTATTAGCTATTAGTTTACTTTATAATATTATCTATTTATATTATTTATTCCTGCTCTTTTAATTAAAGCTGTTAGTTGCATTTCTATTCTTATTTATAGCATTTTTATTATTTCTCTTTCTATTACTAATAGCAAGAGTATTACTTATTCTTTTTAAAAACATTATATTATAATCGATTATAATTCAACGCTAGATAGCAGTCTAGTCTTACTATTTATATTTACCTTATAAGACTAGGATATCTATATTATTGCAAAGGCTTAGAAATAATAGTTTAATTCTACTTAGTATAAAATTCTTTTTATTATTTAGTTTATATAAGTCTGCTGAAACTATATATATATATATATTATAGTTAGATTGATAGAAGAGGATTTTCCTGTTAATGCTAGTATTCCGCTACTCACTACTAAAGAGCACGCCGGTCTACTGCTAGAGCTCCGATAGTAGAGCAATATATTCGACGATTCAAATGCAAAGATTATCCCAGCTTATAAATATACCGATTATGCTATTAATCTACAAGACAGCACCGAACTCCTTTACAGACTTATCTACCTTTTATTACAGAGAGAGTTAGATAAGCTTCGCTAGTACCTCGATGACAATCAGAATGCAGGTCGCATTCGACCCTTTAAGAGTTCGGCTGGCGCCCTTATTCTTTTTATGCTAAAAAATAATAGCTCTCTGCGCTTATGCATCGACTATCGTAGCCTTAACAAAGTCTCGATTAAGAACTGCTACTTATTACCTTTGATTTCGGAAATTCTCGATCGAGTTCAGTCAGCTAAGATTTTCTCTAAGTTAGACCTTAAGGATGTGTATTATCGTATCTGTATCTGAGAAGGAGACGAGTAGAAGACTGCTTTTCGCACACAATACAGCTACTTCGAATTTGTAGTTATACTAATAAGCTTTACGAATACCCCTGCTACTTTTCAGCACTATATCTATAAAGCGCTTCGAGGGCTTATATAATAGGTATTCTAATATATAGATTAAGCCTTTTCTACTTATTACTAATTATTATACCTTTTCAAATACTTTAAAGAACTATCTTAAGCCTTCTTTTATTAAGAAATATATTAAGCATTTATTATTATAGTAGAACGTCTAATCAAAGCGTTTATAGTTGCTAATAAAGTCTAATACTTACTTTAATAAGATATTTTTACTTAGATAATTAAGTTTTTATTATTAAAAGATATTCACTTATTATTCTTTTTAAACTAGTTGCTATTATAGCTTTTTAAATTATTTATATTTTCTTATAAAGTGCTTATACTTCTTATAATTAAAACATTTCATATTATTATTTAATCTTTTTATAAATTAATAATTTACTATATTTATATCAGAATACTTATTATATAAGCTTAGCAGAGTCACAATGATATAGTAAGAACAGGCTGTCTGGTTGATAGCTGCTAGGTGTTTATTAGTACAGAGACTGATTCTTATAGTATAGAAAGAACTAGTGTGCTGAGTCGCTAGCTATTTAAAGAGGAATAGCCTGTGCGCTGCTAGCGCCGTTGTCTGCTAGCGCTGTAGGCTACTAGCGCTGTTATTGTAACAATTTAGTTCTATTAATTTAATATAAATATTTCTGCTTTATATTATACTTTAATACTAGGTTTTACTTTAATTCTTAAATTAGAACTTTCTATTATTATTAAACTATAAGCACTATATTAATTAGCTTTCTTTTTTTTTAGATTTTTCTATTTATTATTTATAAAGATAATTATTAATCTAAATAGCTATATTTATAAATATTATAAAGTCCTCAAGCTAATCTTATTTAAAGATTTCATCTTTAACTTTATTTTTAAATCCTTTATAGTAATATTCTATAAGGTTTTTATCTTCTTATAAGAGTTATACTACAAGTTATTTAAATTTAACTATATAGGCTAAAGCTAATTTGATTTATTTAAAGTTTATTAACTATTAAGCTGTTATACGTTCTTTATTAGGGTTACTAAAGGTTTCTTTAAAAGCTTTCTTAAAACCTGCAAAAGAGTCGAATATTTCCTTAGTGCTTTTAATATATATATTAAAGTTGTTAGCATGTTCTAGATAGTCGTAAAGAGAAAGTTTATACTAGATAAAAGCGTCTTTTTTAAAGTGAGTTTTAATAAAAATAACCTTCTCTAATTCTATAATAAATTAAAAGGTGTTATATAAGAAATAAGCTTTATAATAAGTAAAGTATCTTTAAAAGAGCTTCTAAGTACTATTATATATAGCTAGCTTATCTATCTTATAGCTTTTATTACTAATAATAATAAAAGCTTAAGTGCTATACTAAATCTAAGCTTATTAAGTTTAAATAATATTTTCTTATTATTATTAATATAGCTAAAGTTATTTAATATATTAAATAAGCTAAATCACTTACTAGACTAGTTTCTTTAAAGTTAATTATATTGTTATAATCTATCTAATATACAGGTCACGAACTAGAGCACCTAGAACAACTGTCTGAAAGACAAAGGAAGAATTCAACACCCTAGGAACTAAGGCTTATATAAGCAAGGGTTAGGGTTACAGGATCAGGATAGATCGGTAGGTGATCCAGGATGATCCGGATCAGTTAGATCACCTAGGTGATCTAGGTAATTCGGATCAGTTAGATTACCTAGGTAATCCAGGTGATCTAATAAACACTACTAACAGAACTAAAGAGCTAGATATATAAGGACATATTTATTTCCTTTAGATAAATCATTATATATAGCTCTTTAGTCGTCAATCTAAGTATTAGATTACATCCTATTCTGATAGCTCTAAAAGCAGTGAACACTTGTATAGATAACCTAGTTGTATTTCTATATTCAAAGCTTATATTTCGACACTGCTTTTATTAATATAAACCTAATCAGTACTTAAAGATCTTTTAGATTACTATAGTGCTTATTATATTTTAACGACTCTTATTCAGGAACAGTTTAGTATTAACCCTTTGAATAATACAGAAATACAATAGCTCTAGGAACCCTTTCTTTATCCTTGTACAGCGTACAACCTACTCAGGAAGAACTTATCTAGCAAGTCTTCTAGCTTACTTAATGTATTAAATAACTCTACTTATATTAGCAATAGCAGGAGAACATTATTTAAGCTTAGCAGGGGCAAATTCAGTATAGCACCTAGGCCCTTACTATTATTAATAATAACAGGGGCTATAAGATAGATAAACTAGCTATATACAACAGCACCTAAAAACTCCTTTAAAGATTCCTCACCTACTATAAGGCGTACTTCTTGTATAATGCCTCTTAGTTCACTACAGAACCTGAGAAGGTTATCCTTGCCGGAACTTGCCTCGAGAAGGATGCTCTCATCTAGTACGAACCTTCTCTCTGCAACCATCTGGAATACACTGACGACCCTGAGGCACGCACTAAGGGCACTAAGGAAATGTTTAGTTCCTTCGCAGGTTTCGAAAAGGCCCTTAGAGAAACCTTCAGCAACCCTAACGAAGAACACACTACAGCTCAGCAGTTAATAGACCTCAAATAAACTAAGTCAGCATCAGCCTATATAGTCAGGTTCAAGCAACTTGCAGTATGTCTTCTATAAGAAGATAAGAATCTTATAGAATACTACTATAAAGGACTTAAGGACGAAGTTAAAGACGAGATCTTTAAACAGGATTAGCCTGAAGACTTTACGACGTTTGCAAATACAGCTATTAGGATTAATAACTGTCTCTATAAATAACAGATAGAGAAGTCTAAAAAAGGAAAAAGCTAAAACATGTAGCGCTCGCAGCTAAGTAATAGCAAGAAGTTCTAACTTAAGAATTAAGGTAGAAACTAGCGCTAGAGTATAATATAAAGCAGAAGTACTTATACTAGCTTAATAGAACTAGATATAGTTAACTATTAGTTTATAGGAAAACTAAATAATAGCATTAAGTGCTATAATTATAGCAAGTACAGCTACTTTATATAAGAATATAAATAACTTAAGAAATTATAATAATAATTAGTCTAAGAAGGATGATAAATAAATATCCTTTAATAATAAGAATCTAATCAGCTGAGTAATAATATCTTATTAGAGTAAGTATTAGACTTTATCTGTAACTACAGACTCTTTAACTAAATGTTCTGCTTTAATAATAAATATTTAATATATCTTTTAGAGAAAGAAGGCTTAGGATAGTTCTTTAAAACACTTAAGAAGATATAATAACTAGTAAAGGGTAAAAAGGGCCTAGTTTATAACACGATCTTAAAAGACAGCGACTCGGACTGCTCGAGCACCTTCGAAAAGGAACTCGAAGAGAAGATTCAGAAACTTGAGGATAAAGACCTAGGACTATATAGGATAGCCTACTATAAGAAACACCTCCTATCTTAAGCAACTACGGAAACTACGAGGAAAGAAATACCTTAAGACTAATAGCTAGACGATATACTAGAACTTATTATTCTAAGAACGAAAGATAAAGACACTACAAGCGAAAAGAAAGCTTATAATCAGGACTCAGACTAGGGATATATTACTCTAAATTCAAAGGTTGAATATATAATATATAGACTCAACCTTAGGGAACTCTTTACTATAGTCTCTATCTAGAACATTAATACTGAATAGTTAAAAGACCCTAGAGTCAGCCTAATTAATAAGAGATATTATAAACTTGCATAGGTCTTATATACGTACTATAGCTGCAAGGTACACTTTATAGAGAAAGTTAAATATAAGTAGTTCCTAGTTAGAGAGTTTAGCTAGATTATCCAAGTAGTCGAGGAACCCTACCTATAGTTTAGAAAAGTTCTTAATAGAAAGTATAATAACGCTTATATTAGATTACTAGATAATTATTTTAAAGAATGCGTTAATAAAGAAATCAAATAGTAGCAGTGCAAAACTACTGACTGCACTATCTATATCTATAATAAGGTTTGAGACTAGCACATGCACTAGAATAACTAGGAACGACGCAAGCACAGCTAACAGCAAGCTAAAAGGCTAGCTTAAGAAGCAGCTTATAGAATGAAGGAATCCTTAAAAGAGAAGGATTGCTTATAATAAGACTATAGACAATCAGGGCTTAAAGGTCCTTATATATTGCAGAACAAGACTATATATATATAAAATTAGATGCTTATATTAATAGAAAATAATACAGCATATTATTAGATAGTAACGCTTAGAGAAACTTTATATCCCTAGGAATTATTAATAAAGCACGACTATAGTAGCATTAGAAGGAGAGACCTTATTAACTCAGTACTATAAAAGGACAACTAGTTGCATATAACTAAAGTATAATTAATAAGAAGACTAATTATTTACCTATCTTAATCTAAAGACGCACGACCTTTATTATATTAAATATTATAGATACAGCATATTATAAATTAATTATAAGACTTCCTTAGCTTAAAGAGTATAATCCTCAAATCGATTAGACTACTAGCTAGATCTTATAAGATAATGCTGTTATTTATAGGAAGGTTGCAATTAATAGCAAAAGATCGGATTCAGTCACTAAAGGACACTTGAGAAAAGAGGCCTTAAATAAACCTACAACTACCTCTAAATTAGCAGAGCTGATAGCTTATAGAGAAGAATCTAGCAACGATGAACCTAAATAAGAAGGACTAAAGCATCAGCAGATTAATATAATAACAAGTACACGCAGGCCTAGAAAAACTTAGCCTGACTCAGAGCAATAATAGAAGTATAGACTTTAGAACTATAAGGAAATCCTATAGCTACGACCTAGGAAATTCGGTCTAGCCCGGAAAGAACCCCTAGAGCTATTAAAGGAAAGAAATCGTCTCTAAATAAAAACGCTCAACAGTACCTCCTGTTCCTCTAGATAGCAGAAACAAAGAAGGACAGACTAACACTAATATTCGCTAGAATACTATAAGAGTACTATGAATTCACAAAGCTATTTCAAGGAAAATTTAACACAAGACTTCTAGAACACAATCTATATAATTATAAGATACTACTAAAAGAAGGAACTCAGTTAAAGTTCTTCTCTATTTACAGGTTTAATAAAGTAAGACTACAGGCACTTAGGGAATACCTTAATGAAAACTTTAAAAGAGAGTATATTAAACTATTATAATCACTAGCAGGATACTTAATCTTATTCGTTCTAAAGAAAAACAGAAAACTCCAACTTTATATAGACTATAAACAGCTTAACGATATTACTATTAAAAACTAATACCTTTTACTACTTTTTAAAGAAATCAGAAACCAACTATAAGGTATATAATAATTTATAGTATTAGACCTTAAAGAAGGTTACTATTATATCTGTATTAAAAAAGGAGAAGAGTAGAAGATAGTATTTAAGATTCGCTATAGATACTACGAATACCTGATTATACTCTTTAGATTAACTAACGCACTAGCATCTTTTTAAGAAATAATTAACTACACCCTCTGCGAATTCCTAGATATTATATATATCGCTTACCTTGACGATATCTTTATCTACTCTAAGACTCTTGAAGAATATAAGCAACATATATAGCAGATACTTCAGATATTTCAGAACATATACCTTTTAGTAGAACTAACTAAGAGCTACTTTTATATTTAAAAAGTCGACTATCTCAGATATATAATTAAACTAGGATATATTAGAATATAGAAAGATAAGATATAAATAGTCAGGGACTAGCCTATATTAAAAAATATCAAGGATATTAGAGTATTTTTTAAATATATTAACTTCTATCGATAATTTATTAGCAAGTATAGTAATATTGCTAGACTATTTATAGATCTTATAAAAAAGAACCTACTCTTCTGATAGAACTAAGAAGAAAACTAGGCCTTCGAAATAATTAAGGAACTAGTTACTAAAGATCTTATTTTGCAAGAATCAGACCCTTAAAAGGAATACAAGTTATATACAGACGCATCAGACTACGCACTCAGCGCAGAACTTAACTAGCATAATAAGCAAGGACGACTATAGATAGTCGCTAACTTCTTAAAGAAGCTTAATAGACTAGAGTTATAATATAAAATACTAGATAAGGAACTTATAGCTATAGTAGAAGTATTTAAGAAATAGGAACACTACCTTATAAGTGCTAAATATATAATTAGAGTGTTTTCAGACTATAAGAACCTTACTATATTTATAATGATAAAGAACCTTAACAGGAGATAAGTAAGATAGGCAGAGTACTTATCCTAGTTCGACTTCAAAGTCATCTATATCTAAAGCAAGGAAAACGCTAGAGCAGACGCCTTTAGCAGAAGATCAGACTATCAAGACAAATTTAAAGAAGAAATCTAAGACATCTTTATAATTAATAAGGAAGGAGACCTTATTAACGCGTATAAAGAGCTTGCAGTAACCTTCAGAATAAGACTCTAAGATAGAGACCCTGAACAAATAACTCTAGCAGGACAGGACAACTATATTAGGAATATATATAGTGCTTTAGTATATAGATACTAAGGAGTCAGAGTAACTTATAAATAAATTAAGAGATACTAGAAACTGCTAGGCCTTAAGAAAAGGATTAAAGACATTCTATAATAATATAATAGCTGCAAGAAAAATAAGGCAGAATAACATAAGCTTTATAGACTATTATAACCTCTACTAGTATTTATAACTATTTAGTAATTAATTAATCTAGACTTTATTACTAAGCTACCTCTCTTATAAGAACCCTTAACTAAGGTATAATATAATAGTATCTTAGTAGTAGTTTATAAACTAAGTAAGTATGCTTACTTTCTCCCTTATAAGGAAAGCAGCACAGCAGAAGAACTTATATATATATTTCTCAGAATAATTATTGCTAACTATAGCATACTAGAAGAAGTGATCTTTAATAAAGACAGGAAGTTTAACTCGAAGTTTTAGACCTTGCTTATAAAGCAACTCAGAATATAACACAGAATATCTATAGTATTTCACCCCTAGATAGATAGATAAATAGAAAGAATAAATTAGGTTGTTAAACAGCACCTCTAACACTATATTAACTAAGAACAGGATAACTAAGTTAACCTGTTGCCTCTTGCGCAATTCGCCTATAACAGCGCAGACACAAGTATAATGAAGAAGTTACTATTCTTTATACTCTATAGATATAACCTAATAGCTTACTATAAAGCATTGCTAGGGGTAGATGCAGAAGCAGCAGATAAAAGGGTTAGGAAAATTAAGAAAATCTAAGAAGAACTTTAATCAGAACTATAATTTATCTAAAAACAAATAACATACTATATAAACACTAAGAGAATTAAAGGACTAATCCTATAGAAGAGAGATAAAGTCTACTTACTTTGCAAAAATATCAAAATAACTAAGCTTAATAGCAAACTCAACTATAAGAAACTAAGATTATTTAAAATTTTATAGCAGATCTCTCTAGTCAACTATAAACTAGCACTACCTTATAAGATAAGAATACACCTAGTTTTCTACATCTTACTACTAGAGCTAGCAGCACAGGAAATACTAACAGATAATATAGTAGAAGTCGAAGATAATAAACTAAAATATAAGGTAAAAAAGATTCTTAAATATAAAGGCACTAACAACACACTTAAATATTTTATTAAATAGAAGGGTTACTCAGTAAGCAAGAACTTATAGAAACTATAGGAAAACATTAGAAATACTATAGAAAAATTAATAAAATACTAGAAGAAAAGACTAGCCTTAACCCTAACACTATACTATTAGTAGTTATTTTAGCATCACGATAATAGCAAAACTACTACCTAAAACCTCTCCACCCTAGAACGAGAATCAGGCACTGCAGTTTTACTCTCTAAAAGAGAAGGCTAACTAGATACACTAGGATTAAAGGCTAAGGAACTCTAGTTAATAACCTTAAGATATCCCTAGGACATCAGGCGAGTTTCCTCTTCATGAAGACTATAATCCTCTTCATCAGCAAACCCCTCTAAGGAATTAAAGCTACGACGAATCATTTCCGCAGCCCGCTCCTCCAACAGCCTTCGCTATTTCTGCGCACGATCAAGGCGAGCCTGCAACGCTAGCAAGGCTTATAAGGCAGCAGTGTTTGCTGACTCTGCCTCAGCCTTCTCACTTAAAACCTTGCGCTTTTTACGAATCAAGCGCCCTGCTAGAAAAGGAACTTAGTAACTATAAGAATACTAAGGAACACTAAAAAAAAAAGAAGGGAGAGAAACCTACTAGCAGAAGCTGAGAAGCAACCAGTATCACAGCTTTAGCCTAGAGAAACACACTCCCTGCAACAAGAAGAGTTTTTAGTAAAATAGCAAGAAGCCTTTATCTCACGATAATAAGCACAAGCAGGTATTTCGACACTAAAAGTAGAAATAAGCTCAGCAAGACAATAGCGCTTTTAAGTCTTCACTAAACGATTAAAACGCGATTTATTAACCCTGTTCGACATCTTGATTAGGAAGGTATAACTATATGCACGAATAACTTGCTAGGACACTTACGAAAGATTATTAAGGATAACAATCAATAGGAGGGAGATGATGTTATGACCTATCTAACATGCAGGTCACGAACCAGGGCACCCGGAACAACTGTCCGAAAGACAAGGGAAGAATTTAACACCCTAGGAACTAAGGCTTACGTAAGCAAGGGTTAGGGTTACAGGATCAGGATGGATCGGTGGGTGATCCAGGGTGATCCGGATTGGTTGGATCACCCAGGTGATCCAGGTGATCCGGATCGGTTAGATCACCCAGGTGATCCAGGTGATCTAACAAACACTACCAACGGAACTGAAGAGCTGGATATATAAGGACACGTTCATTTCCCTTAGATAAATTATTGTATATAGCTCTTCAGTCGTTAATCTAAGTATCAGATTACACCCTACTCTGATAGCCCTAAAGGTAGTGAACACTTGTATAGACAACCTAGTTGTATTTCTGTATTCAAGGCTTATATTTCGACACCGCTCTTGTTAATATAAACCTAATCGGTACTTAGGGATCTTTTGAATTACTGCAGTGCTCATTACATATATACTATATAAGAATAAAAAGAGGGTTTTTAAAGCTATTATATTTCTATATTACTTAAGGGGTTGATATTAAACTGTTCTTAAATAAAAGTTGTTAAAATATAATAAGCACTATAGTAATCTAAGGATTTTTTAAGTACTAATTAAGTTTATATTAACAAGAGCAGTGTTAAAGTAGAAACTTATAAATATAGAAATACACTAAGTAATATATGCAAGTGTTCACTGCCTTTAGGGCTTTTAAATATATATATATATAGAACTTAGATTAACGACTGAAGAGCACTAATAAGATCTATCTGACTATAGGAAATATCTGTTCCTATATACCTTGCTCTTTAGATCCGAATATCTAGACTATATGCTGATTTCATATAATTGTTCCCTGAATATATTAATTATGCTCATAGTCAACATAGTCGTATGTAACCTTAACCCTAGGTTATGTAATCATGACTCGTGTCCTTCTAAGGATAAGTGTTGAATCTTCTGTCCTGAGGGGTCCACCCTAGGTGGTCCTGTTACTACACCTGTTGCCGTGACCTGCATGTTGGATGGGTTATAATATCTGAGCTATTATCTGAGTCTCCTCTTTATAAAGACTATAATCCTTTTTATCAGCAAACCCTTTTAAGGAGTTGAAGCTACAACAGATCATCCTAGCAGCACGCTCCTTAAGCAAACGACGCTGCTTGCGCGCTTGATCTAGACGAGCCTGAGAAGCCAAAAGAGCCTAGAGAGCTATAGCATCAGTAGACTCAGCCTCGGCCTCTTTATCTAAAATCCTACGCTTCTCACGAACTAGGCGACCAGCTAAAAGAAGAGTCAGCCAAGAAGCAACGCAACAAAGAAAGAAAAATCCCTCACCAGCAGAAGCAGAAAAATAACCAGTATCACAGCTCTACCCCAGGCGAACGCACTCGCCACAATAAGAAAAACCCTCGGTGAACTGATACAAGGTTCCCTTCTCTTAGCAGTAAGCACAGGCAGGCATCTCGACGCTAAATGAGGAAATAAGTTCAGCAAGATAATAACGCTCTTGAGTCTTGCAAACAGAACGAACTTTATTAATCCTATTCAATATCTCGAATTAGAAAGGCACGATTCCCTACTAGAATGACTAGGGAATACTTATAGAAGATCTTTAGAGATAAGGATCTTCGGATTACTGCAGTGCTTATTACAAGATCTATCTAACTATAAGGAACATCTATCCTTATATATCCAGCTCTTCAGTCCTGGATCATTAGATCACTAGTGAGCTAGTAGCCCGGCTTACCTGGATCATTGCGATCCCAGTGAGCGTGGCTCACCTATCTTCTAATGATCCATCCTTGATTAGTTGTCCTATAACCCTAACCCTGGGTTACATAATCGTGCTGTGGACTGTTGGAGTTCTTTAGCAGCCTTTCCTTGTTGTGTGGCTTTGTCCGTGACCTGCATGTTGGATGGGTCATAACACTTAACCTCCTAGCTACCCTCCTAGTTATCTTTACTAACTCGTACTCTCATTACAAGTGCCTTGTAAAGCTTAGTACTATGGAGGAAAAGCGACTGATGATCGATATTATAGCGTTGTGCTAGTCATACGAGAGGCGCGAGATCGCAGAGATCTGCTAGATCAACGGAGAAGACAACCTTGCCGATACTATAACGAAGGTATCGTCAAACCACGCCCTTAGGCAGGTTGTCAGCAACAACGAGTTGACGATCTGTATAAAGGGGTTTGTCTAGAGATCAATAGAATAAGTATAAACGTATACGAAGGTCCTCACAGAAAAGAAAGATTGCCAGTGTAGATTCAAGGCATCGGCTACCAGTCGTTCTAGCCCAGGGCAACTGCTGGTGGATTACCTGGCCGTTGCCAGCCGGCAACGGTCTGTAGGTAGATAAGCTGATAAGGAACGCCTACAGCTAGTCCTTCAGACTGGTTCACAGGAATAGCTTCCTTTCCTTTAGACAACCAACGAACGAATCAACTACTGTCTATCAACAGCAGTGCTGCTTCTACCGTGACCTGCCAACATCTCTTCTATATGCAGTTCTTTATTAGCTCCTTTTGTATAGGCTTCATTGCTTTTGTTCAAGATCCGGACAGGCACTCTGTCGGCCGAGGACCTGATCACATCGCAGTTTTTCTGGCTATATTCCTCTCTCCCTCTATGCCTTGGGGCTGCAGCTGGCTTCTGTGGCCAGCGATTGCAGGCCAAGAGAGCGAGCGCCCTCCTCTGTGAAGCCCCCATATCCCTTGCCACGACAGATCACACATTCATTGTTGTTCCAGTTGGGGGGGGGGGGGCGCTTTAAGGCGCCCGTTTGCAATGGGTTGCTTTGGTAAGCTTCTTTGGGAGCAGAGATCTAATCGCTCCTAGTATAGAGTTCCTTTCATCCTCCTTGATAAGCAAAGACGAACGCAGTCTTTTTCGTTCATCAAAGCAAAGCAGCCAAGTAATGAAGATTTGGAATATAGTGATTCGGCTTTTTAAGTGTTCATTATACACGCACCTCCAGGGAGACAAAATTATGCTATACAGACGCACCAACATTTGACACCCTAAATCGCAAACCTAGCCCTGGAAAGCACCTCTCCCTGCTCCCATCACCTCTTCATACCTGTGTACACAGATACTTGTGAATTGTCATCTCGCATTCCAGAGGCCAATTACAGCAAGGCAGCCGTAATGGTTTTAAAACGACCTTCTTTTTCTTTTCTATGGAAATGAAACTCGTCTCTAAGTCCATGCCAGTGCAATAAGAAGACAAAATGCTGCTCTACTCCTCCGCACTCGAGACAGGGAAGAGGTGGGGAGGTAGCTGAAAAGGGCGACCGCCTGTTTTGTAGTCTCGGTTTGGTGGATGGTCTATTTGAGGACGGACCACAGCTTGGGGGCGGCGCATTGGGTCGCGCAGTGGGCGAGGTGGAAGACTGTGTTTCGTAATTGTTAGCAGAAATCACAATGCGGACTTCCCCGCAGTATGCGTATGGCGAGGCTTGTGATCCCGGAGGCTCTTTAGCCCAGACCGAGGGCAGGTTCCGACTTACACTCCTCGACGCAGTCCTCCTTGGCACCATCGTTCTCCTCCTGGCTGGTGACACGCTCAACGCACTCATCATAATGGTGCTTGGCAGGTGCGCACTGCTTCGACTCCTTGCACTCTGTAGGTTTCAGACCTGTCAGCCAGATGTTCCCCCCTTTGTATCCAAGCTATACCGGAAGTGTGCAGGTCTGTATCTGCCTCTAGCAGCGACGACTCTCGCCTGCTCCACAGGCGAACTCAATCCACAGAGTCAGAAGCCGCTGCCGCCGGCAAGATAGGACTTGCAAGGTATCGATGGATTCGCGGGTGCGTCTTGGGTCGGGAGCATGGTGACTAACGTTCTTCAAGCTCCTCTTTCGGGTCCTTGGGTTCGTCATCGTCGTCGTCCTCCTCCTCTTCCTCCTCAGGCTCTTCCTCAGCAGGCTCCTCCTCGGAGTCTTCGCCTGCGGACGCTTCCCTGCCCTCATCCTTGGCGTCTTCGGCAGGGGCGTCGTCGGACTGTGCAAGAAAGAACGCAGGTCAGCTACGAATTGGTCGCGTGACTGAAAGGCCGGAAGGCGCGGCGCACAAGCCTCAAGACTCGCTATTGTGGATGGACGCTCGCGAAGACGGCCTCGGGGGGATGACGGGAAGCTATCGAGAGTAATAGTGACAATGGCAACGCACCTTGGACTCTGCTTCGGGGGCCTCAGCATCGGCGACGCTCCATGGCGTGGCGGCGTCAACCAGGCCGGTGATGGTGTCCCAGAAACCCATTGCGACTGTATCTCAACCGGAGATGGCTAGCTTTTAAGGCTGGCGCTGGCTTTCGGTCGGCAATGGCTCGCGTACGGGCGGCGGCGGCGGCGGCGGCGGCGGCGGTGGTGGTCTGGAGAAAGGTGTGGGTGGAGTGATGTCGTTGACACTGCACGGAAGATCGGGATGAGATCGTGAAAGCTTGTCCGTGGAATCTGGGAAAAACCGGGTAGCTAATTGAGTCAATTTGATTGGCTAAAAACCCTAACCCTGTATGCCTCCCAAACGTAAACACGACCTCCGGTTCTCCCCACTAACGACGACCTCCACGACCAAACAAGTCCTCGCCAGGGAGAAAAGGCGCCAGACCACCGTCCAACTCATCGGAGACCCCATACTAACCTCGTTATATGGCCGTGCTGTCGCATTGTCTAGCTATCAGCCACATTCACCCCGTGCTGTGTTCCAATATCGACACAACGTCCAGCTTGGCGGATGCGAGCCAACTGCAGGGAACTATGGTAAGGAAGCATATATAGGGAATGTGCAGTCTACATATCTTCCGTCTTGTTTCTCTCTTGCTGGGACCGGCTTGTGTCTGATGCTCAGTTGTGGCATGGTTCTCTATATTGACGAGCTCAACAAGCTGGCCGTTCTACGACTACGACACTTCGCCTCTCCCTGGTTCCGGCACTTGACACCCAGCACCTAGCACCCAGCTCAATCGCGTCACTTCACTCGTAGTCCTCATCAACGCTGGCATCGCAGGTATTGGAACCATCAGGTCTCCCGCACTCCCATCGGCCATGCTCGCCTTACCCTGATCCACTCCGTCACTCACGTCCGCATCCGCTGGCATCTGCGTCACATCCCATGGCGGCCCACCAGGGCTCGACCCAGGGAACAGGATGCCCGTCTGAGAGTGGGCTGCCACGCTGGAGGCTGCCCCGGACCTCTTGGACGTGCCCGAGTCGTTCCGTGCACTACTCGAAGATCTCGGTGATATGTGGGCAGAGTCGACCCCCGCGTAACGGTGGAGCTCATCGCCCGGGCCCGGCGAGCGGGCCTTGACGATCTTGAGGATGAGCTCGGCCATATTCATCTCGATGTTGAGCTTGATGAGGTACATGGGGGGGTGGAACTGGACGTAGCTGTAGCTGGTCAGCCAATCATCAACGATAAGGGTGGGATGCTGGGGATTGGACGAGGTCCTGTCCTTTCGTACAGGAAGGTAGATTGGTTGGGTATAGACATGATGCCGATGAGGACAACCTGTCTCGGTGTTAGCCGGGGATGTCCGTTGATAGAGGGGCTAGAGGTTGTTGCTCACATCAAGTGATATCGAGATGAAAATCATGCCGATATTGTAGCGGTACAGATACCGGTACTTGGTCAACCCACAGGTGATCAGCTCCTTTCTAACCAGGTAGATGAAGTACAGGTTGAGACCCAGATCCAGAACAGCGAAGACACCCTTCTCAATGCGGTCCCAGATATCGTTGAGGTGTTCCCAGCTTGAGTTGATCTGTAGGCGAGCGGGTATCCAGATGATGAAGACGCTCACGTTGATGGCCCCGATCAACAGCGTCGCTGCCCACTTCAGTCTCCCCACCCGCCTCTGGTCGTACATGATCAGAGCTATCCGATTAATGATGATATGCATGATGCATTGTATCTGGCTCGGAGTCAGTTGTCGATCGAGTTTTGTCCCCGGAATTTGGCGCGGACGGACCTGTACGACCCAAAGACATACTGCCGTAGGGAGAGTCGCATAATTATAAGCATGGGATTCCATGACCAAAGGTCTGGCAAGGAGACATACGCATGCTAAAGAACAACCCGAATCTATCGTGACAAGGTCAGCAATGGTCACCGAGAGCTTCGGAAGACGGCAAGGCCGAGGAGAGACGAGCGCACGAACCCTGGAGGTATCACGCCGTCGATGAACAAGAAGCAGACGATCGAAATGACCACGCTGGACAGCCACTCTGCTGTGATCATCACGGTGTAGGGATACGTGAGGATGTTCTTGGCTCGGTGATATGTTCTGAATGTCTGGTGGACAATTTTCGCACCCGTGAAGGCAGCACATGCTGCCGAGAATCCAAACATGAATGTGACCAGCGTATAAGAGAGGTGGGATGGAGCAGCGTCGCGCATATTGCTTAGGCCACCTCAGGTGGGCAGGACCGGCTCTTCTGAGAAGACAGGGGCGAGGAGCATCACTTCTGTACCCTCTCGGAATCAGGGTCTCATTGCTTCACAAGAGACGGCGTACGCTCGCGGACAGAGAGTGCGATGCCTGGGAGGAACAGCGAGGAAAGAGTCAACAGTTGAGCGAAACCAACACGACATAATTCTACCCTGACGGAACTCTTTCATGTCTTCCAGAGATTAGCTCAGGGAGGCGCCCTGGCGGCGAGCCTTGACTTGGATATCCCCCCAGGTGCTGGAGGCAAGCAGCATCCTCTGATGGCGTCTAACTAAGCAAGGGAGTTCAACTACTAGACATGACGGAGGGGCAGAGATCTGGCCCTGTGGGCGATGAGACATGGACTTGCAAATCATGGGTGTGGCGGCAGGAAGCTAGGAGGACCCAAACCTTACGAAGTGAAGTAGCGCTAGAGACTAACGCAATAGCTCCAGGGTGTCGACCTCCAATACACCTCGGGGGGCTTCCCGCTGGGCGGGCGGAGAATGAGCACTTGACTCAAACACAAGAAGAAGTACGTATGCCGTTGCTCGACGGGCCAATTGGAGCTTTTTTTTCTTCTTTCCAGAGCTGACGTTGAACCGAAATGTTGCTCATCCTCGAGTCCGTTCTGGCTGTGACCCCGCCGGGAGACACGGGAATTGAGAATTCAGCCCAGCCAACCTTGGATCACAGCTTCGGTCGAGTTCCCGAGTGCTGAGAACTCCCCTCGGGGCGAGAGACTGCCTGGGGGCAACACCAGAAGATTTCGAACACCTGAAGCACGTCACATTATGTTCTGCCTGGGCGTGAGAGGCATGTTGGCTGGAGGTCTCGAGCTTTATATCCAATGATGACGTCGTGTGCGGTGTCAAGGATGTACCAGGCGCACCTTGGGGAGGGTCTCCTTGGAGATCCTGCCTAGGCTCACGTAGGCCAATAATAGCCCTACCGACATGCTAGTCTTTGGCACGCGGGCCTCGTTCGCATGCATATAATGTTCCCAGATGATGTTTTCTGAGCAACGGGGTATCGATGATTGAGCACTCTGTAGCACTCTGTAGCAGTACGGTCCGAAAGTAAAGGGGACAGGAAAAGATGCGACCTCCTCTCGATGCGCCTTCTCCAGTATTCCAAAATGAGCGACCACCTCGGAGATAGGCGGCTTCCAATAGGGCTACGCTTCATTGAGCCCTCTCAGCATCCTGCCGTTCCCGCTCATCGAACTGTTGTTCCACAGCTTGAGCCTGGGCCTCATCGTACCCAGGAGGTGGCTCGGCCGGCGTTGGCTGCGGCTGCTGACTCGGGGCCTCCGCAGGCGCCTCTGTCGATGGCACCAATATTGGGCGTGCGGGCACAGCCCTAGCTCCCGCCGGAGAGTAGGGAGGCAAGTCGTCGTCATGGACGGTGATCTGCGCTCCCGTTTCCCTGCCAACGTCTCGGGCATGACTGAGCCGCTCGTATATCAGACAGTACTTGTTGTGGTACGCATCGATGCCGCCATGGTTGAAGATCATGGTGAGTTCGATCCGGGGGATGCCACCCGGTATTCCCCCACCCGGCCTAGGCTTAGCCTCTGCCTTCCATCGCCAGGCCCCGAAGCCTAGCCAACCGCCTCCGCGTGGCTGCGGGTCATACGTGTCTAGTATGAAGGCAGAGAAAGACTGAAATGTCGCCGTCGGCCGTGCGGCCAGGTAGATAATCTGAAGAGATTAGAAGACCGATCGAGGAGGAAACTTGGAGATCAACCCATGCTTGTTTGTATCTTTCCAGGGGGCAGGGGGGACTAGAGACAAGGGGGAGGGGGGGGGGAGGGGAGAGAGAAGGACAGGTGGATGGCTAACCCTCTTGTTTGTAACATAGGCAACTCCGTCATCGCATTTAATCGAGAAGTTCGAGCTGTCTGACCGTAGACCCTGTGGAACACGCAGCTCAAGGCTCACATGGTCTGGTGTCCTGAGGACTATGCTCTCGTCATCCAGCGGCTCGATCTCGCCGTTCTGCTTGAGCATCACCCAGCTGTAGCCTTGGTCAGCCTGCTTCTCGGAACACGGGTCCTCGAGTTCTAAATCAGGAACAGCCGCGCCTTCGCAAGGTGCGTTTGCTGCAATGATGGCCTGGTGCAGCTGAGGTCCGAGGTGTATGTCCATGGGGAGGGCGAAGGAATGAAAGGAGGCAAGGCTGTATGCACTTTGGGGGGGGGGGGGGCTGAGACCAAGACGGGGAGCCAGGTCTTTTGGACGGTGGAGCAAGGAAGCAGAGCTCGGAGACTGAGAGGTAGGAGTCGGCATATGCAGGGAAACGGGGAAGGAAGCACAGAGGTAGATGGGGGAGGAGAGGTGGAAGAGAGCAGAGGAGAAGGAGGGGGGACATGGAGGATGGTAGACTCACTTTATCGACATCTCGAGGGCGGAGGAGGAGGATGTATACAGTGTCGCAGATGCGGCGTCGAGGGTGCGTGGGCTGCGTGGGCTACCGCGTGCAAGGCGGTGCTGCTGTCCAGGCCTGCGCGCGAGGGCACAAGAATGCAATGCGTGAGAGCGGCCGAGATGCGAGCAGAGACTGGACGCGCTGGGCGGGTTTGAGGAGCGCAACCCCCAGTCAAGAGGACCCGCTGCAGGTGTTCCAGTCCGCGAGGGAAGCACCGGGGCCGAGGGACTGTCAGGGAAGAAACCCCAGGCGTGCGACAGGAAGTCCCTGGATGCCGACAGTGATGTATGTGGTGTCGGCGGTGTTGGGTGGCTCCTGGGTATGCTCCGCAGCGGCCTTGAGGCGATGGGGCGCTGAGTAGATAGGACAAGGTTTGAGGGTATACGGAGAGAGGGTGGCGAGTGTAACAGCAGGATGCAAGTCGACCGCAGCAGTGATGCCACTGCGCGCGGGGCTCTTGTTGGCAGTGGTGGTTTGCGAGGGGCCGGGCGCGGGTGGGCTATGCCTCTCGCCGTCGCGGGTCTGTGAGGGTGAGTGTGAGGGTGGGCGTGGGCGTCGTGACGGTCTAGTGTAGATTACGTGATGACGAATGGATGAATGAATGGGTTGAAAAGGCTTGGCTCGCCTCGTGGAGAGGAGACGGCGGAGAACCGGAACGCTGGGCACTGACAGTTCGGCCCGGCTGATCAGTGGGGCGGCCACCTGGCTGCGGCCCGACCACTGGCCATCGCCGCATGTCCCCATGTGCCGTACTGTGTACAATGCACCGCAGCTGTCCCACCGCGGCTCTACGTCCTCAACGACAAACTCGACAACACAAGGCACCTCCTTCCAACCCCCCCCCCCCTCCGGTGACCCCACAGATCTCGACAGGGCGAGCGGCTGCTATACGATCGGGCTCGAACAGCCCTCACAGAGCTCCTGTACCACCGCTCCTCGCCCCGCCCACCTGCAGTCATCTGAAGCCCAGCCAGTAATACTTACCCTTTGGTCGACCTGCCGGCTCACGCTTGGTCAGATATCCACGGCCGCAGACTACCTATTACTGGGGTGGGCAGACCGAGTCCATGTCTCCGGTAATGGATGGCTTTCTGGTACTCGTCTTTGCGTGGGACAATGACCGCGATCATGCCTTGCAAGGTCGGATTTGGGCGCCCCGGGGGGGGGGGGGGGGTTGAGCTCTCGAGGCTTGGACGGGCGGTTCATAACTCGGGGCGGTGCGAGGCAGACAAGGTTTCTGATGCCCGTGGTACCGCCTCGTTGGGACAATGACACCTGTGGTCTGGTCATTGGCCCAAGGTTGTAACCCTCTTGGTACCAGGCAGTCTGAAGTAACCATGGGTGTGGGAGTGCTCAATAGAACTAGCCAAGGCGCTGCCTGCGTATAGCGTCATGCTCCCGGTCGCCGCATGTTCTCCCATTCGATACGGCTACCGCTACAGCCGCTTCTACTCCCGCATATTGACTACTCGGTCTCGGTCGTCGACGAGACGGATTCTGAGGCGGTGACCCCAGAACCCTCAGCAACGGGAGCGGTTAGCACGCTTCCACTTGCTCGCCTCAGTCCTGAGAATGCCTCAGTCCTCATCTAACTGCTCATGTGACCCGCACTCCTCCTCGTACCTGACGATTTATTGGCCCTGCATCATGCAGGCCACGTGTAGGTAAGTGCGTCCCATCGCATCGACCTGTAGGACTCCGTCGGGGCCCTTTGTTACCTCTGCCGACACAAAGCCTCATGAGCAGTGAGGATGGGGTTCGGAACACATACTGGCTCGAGGCACGTACTGAGAGGCTCTGTAGGTCTAGAGCCATGCTCACCGCCGGACTTTCTCTATCTCGTCATTCAGTGACCACCCAGATACCCCACAAGCACCAGAATTCAGACCACCTTATCTACTGCAGTGTGGCAAGCTCTGCGCCCGTAGATACGATGCCGGTCAGAAAAGGCATTGATCACTGTTTTCACGGCTGTTGTGTGGTCGGGCTCATATGCCAGGCAAGGAGAATGCTGCCACGGAATATTTAGTTCGGCTTGAGCGTGATGGGGCCATCGGTGTAGAGTTTCTGCTGTACAGTGGGCTCGAGCCGATCTGGAGATGGTCAGGCTGGCAATCAGGGCAAAAGCAAGAAGAAGGGGGGGGGGGGTATAAGTGCCTTGGTCCCTTACATGGCAGGCTTTCGGCCAATTATGATGACTCAGAAGATAAGATCAGGAGCCATCGAGTTGACGCCACTCTGACATTTCAGCGAGCCAGGGCATGGGGCGACTGCCACTTGAGTCGCCCAGAAGGCCGGACCTGGACTCAGTTTTACAATACGATAGAGTTACCAGGGATGTCTGTTGTGTCCGGTCTTCTACTTGTTGCTCTAGTCGACGCGGAGGACGCCGTCGACTGTTGGCAGTGTTTCTCACCGCCTGAAATATGCGAAGGTCGCGAATCAGGACGAACTACCGGTAAGTGGCTACAGACTATGACAGAGGGAGCAAGAGGATGATTCCGAGCAAGTCCTGCAGCAATGCCCCAGGCGACATGCGGATTGTTCACAGGGCTCAATCTAGGCCGCGACTCACCGTGGTGGATCACAGATCCCCATGTTGCCAGCGCATCGACAATGAAGGAGGAGACGATCGGACCTCCACACAACTCCCTGCCCGTCAAATGATGTGTGAGACGACACATCACCTGCACAGTCAAATTGGTACTGGATACTGTTGAGAAGCGACAGGGGCCATCTTCGACAAGTGGGATCCAGTAGAATAAGCGGAGGGTGTACTAAATACTTGATAAACAGAGTATCGCTGAAGCCTTTCGAGGTCATGGTACTTGACGCGAGTCCCTCGGATGGCACCACTTGGTGGGCTCGGGAGAGCATTATTTGAACAACTGGGCACGGGATGTTGATGTTTTGCCCAGAAATGTTCTTGCCAGCCAGTTACAATTCCGTCTCTACCATGATAGGAACTCACAAATACTCTCCGAAATCATTGCCCCATTACGCTATGACTAGGGCAGATGTGAGTTAATCAAATACCAAACAACATTGCCGCAAGTCAGAGACAGCTGAGTCGGATGGATATGACCAGCCGACCGCCTTCACATTACTGATCAGCTCACCATGGCCATCGTGTTTCACAGGCAGCTGATAGACATGATCCAGGCCATCAGCCTTGACGGCCAGCCAAAAATGTTCGAGGCACCAGATCGAGGCAGGCCCAGGCTCTCGGGAAATTTCCTCATGGTGTTGGTACTATCTGACCAATAAATCGGTTTTCATCGATGAACTTCTGCCAACACTCACCATACAGAACGGCGATCGATGATAGGTTGAGGCAACAGTGTTCCCGTCAAATTGCAACTATATGTCGGATGGGCCGAATTGTTCTCTGACCACATCGCACTCTCTGTATGACAAACCACTGTAAAGTTCGTCATCGCTGGCCTTCTCAGGCCTCAATTCCGCTTCTGTAGTGGGCTACAAAAGCTGCCTTGATCCTTCATTGCATAGCCCTGGCCCCACGGGATTCCAAAACACGAGCCAATGAGTTGGCGGCCTGTCAATTACATAACTAATTATGCAACGGTGCTATTCCTAAAACCTTTTATTCGTATGGTATCATCCCCGTGCGCCTCCATTGGCCGTGGAAATCAGGCCCGCCGCGCGAGGCTCGCAGTCCAAGTCACACCCCCCCAGTCAGACAACAACAGCTGAAGACTGTGCTAAGTCCGTCCGGGAACCATCTCAACGTTCCAAGGTTCCTCGCTAGGTACCGAGACCTCCCGAGAATTGGCATGTTGGGCATGAATTATGCATATGCGCTGATGAAGCTAACACAACACCCAGAGGACATCGAGTTCACCACGAGATAATTTCCCCTGCGCTAAATGTCAGCAACTTGTGCTCAGGAGCCAGGCATCCACCGAGCCATCGCCTACGCCCGTGCGGATGTCGCCTCGTGTGCTAGATGATGAATTCTAGAGCACCCGTGTCTTTCTGTTATTCCTACAAAGATGCCCGGAGAAGGTCGAGAGGTAGACCTCGGGAACTCAGGGTCTGGGCTGAGTCTACTAATATTACTCTAGGCCCTGTCCGATATCGCCTGATTGTGGGTATTTGAACCACTGGCGCTGCCTCGCAACACCCACAGTGCGACCTCGTACCCAAGCCTTCCTTTTCCTCCTCGCATATTCTCTCCCGCGTCATCACTGTATTGTTCCTGATGTGCCAAGTATGCCCCCAACGCAAATAGTAGCTCGAGGTCACTGAAAGCTTAGGAAAGCATGTTTGCGAAACCTAGCCGTGAGCGCGACCACTTACAATCGCCACAATAGCCTTTTGTCTTCCGGGAAACGATCTTCTCCGTGGGTCGAAATGGCACCACATAGGCAGATGGCCCTCCCCACTTCGATAGTTTCGTAATGAGTGATAGTCAGTTTGGAGCGAAGGCCTGATTATGAGGTCTATCTGTACAAGCGTCTCAGGATATATACAGGCATAAAATGCAGGGCATAATGACGCGAGTATCACTTCCTCCTCTTGCTATTCTCACCCCCGGGGATCTTGACCGGATGAGCCTCAGTATTAAAGATGAACTCGTTGGTCTGGTCCGCTTTGACCTGGTATGCAGCGTCCTTTGGATAAATCACTGTCAGTCTGGTTCCCCCCCCCCATTCGGCGTAATCGGTACTTGCCCGCCCTTTGTTGGCTCGGCTCGCTTCTTAGGGGTCAAGAAGAAGCACAACTTACCTCGGCATGGATCAAATAGCTATACTTCAAGACCTCCGCAAACCAGAAGCTCTCCTGGAAATTCTGGAAGCCACCGCCGCCCACCTCATTTACGTCATTGATGCTCGAGTAACCACTTCCAACCCTGCAGGTCTCGTTGATAGCCAGGTACGCCTCCCACGCCCACTCCTGATACTTGGGGTCACCGGTCGCACGATAAGCATAGTAGTAGCTCTCAACGACCTCGGGCCGCGTTATGTACTGCGCATTAGTGATGTAGTAGCCGGCCCGCTCGTAGAACGACTCGTCACCCGCTGGAACGGTCGCGTCGGCGGGTGAGTATTCGCCCAGCCACATGAACGTCTCGGGACCAATGCCGGTGGCGGTTTGGTAGTAGGTATCACGGCACCCAGCTACGAGCTCCAGGCCGAAGTCGATGTAGTTGGGTTCATCGAGGGTCAGACCGCCCAGGATGAAGTTTCCCCCGTCGAAGCAGGCAACTGGGAGGGGAAGAGTCCGTCAGCCTCGTCTGTGTTCCGTATTCTGTTGTGCGAGCGCGTGGGTATGCTCATGCTTGCTCCCGGGAGGCGGTGCCCGGAGACCCAACAGATCAAGCTGTACAAAGAAGGCCGGGAACGTGTTTGTCTCCCGTTCCGCAGGGGCGTGGCCGCTCAGCGGCTCGACTGCACTTGCAGCTCCAGGGACTGTGAAACCCACCCTTGCTCGCTTCCTGATTTCGGAGCAGATCACGGAAGAGGAAGTTTGACGAGTGGGTGGTGTGATGGGCGACCTTTCAAGCGAACACGAGTTAACTTACGGTGTTCAGAATAGTAATCAATGCCAGATATGGAAGAATTGTAGTAATAGGCCAAAAATGTCAGATCCGGTCTGCTCGTCGGGTGACTGGCCAGGTACTTGATGCTGCTGTCCACCGCCAGCACCCATCGGTCCTTGTACGTCGCGAACCGCACCGGGTCGTAAAGGTACATCTTGATCAGATATTCGTAAAAGCTATCCGTGCCTCCCGTCCACCCGCCTTGGCTGTCGACGAAACTGCCATTAGCGATCGAAACGTCGGAGCCCAGCAGGCCAGGGAAAGGCTCGCCCAATTCCGGGTTCTGTGGGTTGATGAGATACGATTCGCCCTTCTTTGCGAGGTCGCCATATGTGGGGTCTCCAGTCAGGTCGGACAGGCGCGTCCATTCGAGTACAAGCGAGCCGATGGTCGCAAGGCCGTTGGTCGTGGAGTTGGCCCTCCGGGCTGGTGCGAGGTAGATGCTGTTGTCCGGGATACCGGTCGCCGTATCGAAGGCGAACTTCAGGTTGTCGCCCAGGCTCTTGGCCTGGGTGAGGATGGTATCGGCTTTGGAAGTCAGGTTGCCGTATTGTGATGCAAGTGGTCCTGTGAGGAGATCGTAGGCTGCAGGGTCCAGGTCATGTCGGTCAACAACGTGATGTCTGACAGGAGGCGACCCAATGTCTGGGTCCCAGGATAGGAGGAGTCCTTACCAGCAAGCAGGCCACCAAGGTAGCGTATGGTGGTCTCAAAAAGCGACACCACCGTGTCGTTGTAACTGACGCTGAAGTCGATCTCCGGCACATAATCTAGGATCTGAGAGACAACCTCTGTGTTGCCCATGATCAGCGCCGTGCTGAAGGCATCGATGGCACTCGCGCCCCATCCATTTCTGCCCTCCCGTCAGCCGGTAATCCTCCATCCGCCGCATAATTCAGGTGTACTGACCGGTCGTTCTCGAAGCTGTTGGTGACGGGCAGCAATGAGTCGCCGGGGAAAGCATATTTGTAGTACCCGTCCCAGCTGATCTGAAATGTCTGCTTCACAGCGTCTGCTCGGGTCTGATTGTATGTATAGTTCGATGGCGGCCCGGAGTATCTCTTTGTTGGTCCTTCGTATGAAATGTCTCGCACGTAGGGCACCTGAGGGACAGCTACCACTTGGGAAGCCGTCAACAAGACTGTAAGCACCTTTGGCAACGAACGCATATTGTGAGACTGTAACGACTGATGACCACCACCTCACTCTAGGTCGTGAGAACAGAAACCGACAGCAGCAAGCGCGGAGGGAGTCGCAAGACGTGCTCTTGCTTCTTGGGAAAGCCATTTAGATTTTATAGGCTAAGACGTTGAGCTGCCACTTATCAAGTATCCTGCAGATCACAAGCTCGGGAGTCTAGTTTACCTTGCATATACGGAGTACGGCCGTTGACTACTGTACGGTGTCAATAACCCTGCCACCCAAGATACGACGACGTTCAAGATTGAGCCCTGATCGATACCTTTGTACTCATCAGACTGGACACTGCAGATCCTAGTGGCCTGTGGCTAGACAGTGGTAGGTCTGTCCCGGCGGCGCGTCACCCGCATGGAGTCACACCCGAGGCCAGGACAGGGGGAAGGTCGCGGAACCAGGAAAGGGAGAAAAAGCGGTTGGCAAGATGGATATCGACTGAATCGCTAAGCTTTCCGGTGTAAGGTCAGTTGCTGACCCCCAGGCCCAAAACTGGCGGATCATCTCCTTCATAATCACGGGAGGGGCCGCGAGGTCACCAGATGATGCAGTTGGCGCAGAGCCGTTAGGAGCCTTTCATAACGAGCAAGTTGGATGTGCCAAGGCGTTGCAGGCGTGAGCGAGCCCCCGTGTGTCCAGGAAGACACCAACATTGCTAGTAGCAGAGGCGATGACCTCTACTGCATTAGCCCAGGACCCTAACGATGTTGATGATGATTGCGGAGGCGCACAATGCCGGGAGCAAGCGCTCTGCAACGACTCTATACAGTGGGGCGAGAACTAGGAAAGGGGGAGGGGGGAGGGCCTGGCAGCCTGTAATAAGCGTGGATAGGATAATACGTACGTTGGTTGCATGGAGTGGGGTAGGCGGGCAGGTCAATGCCCCGACGGCACGTTCGATGGGCCGGCCAAGGTTGAGGGTGCAGAGGTCTTTCACGTAGTGGAACGGTTGGCCTGATGAGGTCCAATTTTCAAGGTTTACCGTTGCGGTGAGCAGGTATCGTCTGTGCAGGGACGACTTGGTCAGGTCATCACTCGGTCTGATGAGGTGTCGGCCGCTATGTTCCGGCTCGAGAGCGCCGAAATACGAGCAACACAATATAAAACCTGCCTAATCGGCTTGCTCTCCAGCCTAAACCTTTCTGAGGCATCGGTCCAAGATCAAGACCGGACGGCCTACGGGATAAATGCGGCTTAACTTTGGCCAAGTATTGGAATAACCGTATGACAGAGGAAGGCCCTCGTCCCCGCCAAGAGACCCGTTGTGGCACAGAACGCCTTTCTCGTGCCAAGAAGGAAACGCAAGTATGCCCCGAGCCGGACCAAGGAAAAGCAAGGTTCTAGGGATCAAAACCACGTACAATTGACCGAGGCCCTTCCGCCGAGGCCGTGTGAGCTAACCTGCGCCAAGCAGGTACCGTGGCTGGGAACGAGAGGGAGGGGGGGGGGGGAAGGACGCGGTGAAAACGGCTCCTGGCAGCCTAGGAGAACGGTTACCCTTGATCCTCATCCACCGGGCATCGTCGCCACGGGAGGCTTCTGATGAGCAGCACCTGATCCCGCTTGGCCTTTCCCCCATCTCCATGGTGCTTTTCTGCGCACTCGGGACATGGACAATACATGGCCCTGTGGAAACGCAAACCCCCCGGACAGCACGACATCGGCATACTGTGTACTGCAGCCATGTATTATATTACCTCCGTATTTGCGCGGACTAATGCGTCTCGGACGCGGGAGCGGGAGCGTGAGCCCCCCTTCCCCCCCACAGCATGTGCGCTCGCACACTCGGCACTGACATGGTGACGCGGGGATAACCTTGATACATAAGTAGGGTACCATCCGAGATGGAGGGCAGCCTTTTCAGCTGCAAAACCGGCGGGCTCATCTCCTTTCACCATGGGCTCCGTCATGATCCTAGCGGAGGTGTGAGTAAGCACGGGCCGTCAGTCGGGCAGCTGTTCATCGAATATCCTGGCCTGGGTCCTTCTCAGCTGTGGTAGCACGGCGTGGCACGGGCACGCGCACGCGCACAGCAGCAGTAGCTTGGGACGATCTCGCAAACGCTGCAGGGAACATGTACCGTGCCGCAATCTAAAAGGCGCCCGCGGGCCCAAGTCGTGGCACGAGTGCGGCGCCGGCGGCTCTATCTCGGGGTGTGCCTCTGGGTCAGATCAGATGTGATCTATGTAGAAGGATGGAAAGCTCGTGGTAACACAGTAAGCAGACCAGGAGTCCTGCCGCATGTAAGAGCCGGTCAGGAAGAAGCCGGTCAGGAAGAAGCCGGTCAGGAAGAAGCCGGTCAGGAAGAAGCCGGTCAGGAAGAAGCCGGAATTCAGGTGGATTGTTGAAATCGAAATAAAAAGTAAATAAACAAATAAAGGGGGGGGGGGCGGTACTCGACAAGGAATGTGGGGGCTGACGCAGAGTCAAATAGATTACCCAGTAAATGAGTTGGAGGGTGAATGTCGCGACGACGGAGAGAGAGGAGAGGATAAAGAAGGTGAGATCGGTTTATCTATGGTACGTACATGGTGTATCTACCTTTGCCTGTACTTAGGTTCTCAGGCAGCCCAGGCACTAGTCAGCACGCCATTGGTTGCCGTCTTCCTCATGCATCAACCTCGTATGCCCCTTACAGCGACGGAGGAGCCGAAGCTGGCTTGGGTCAGGCTACGGTTCAGCAAAGGATCCGTGAACTGTATGTAGGTGGTTGACATTATCGACCATGGCTGGCGTCGTTGGTTATGCCTGCCTCCTGTGGTTGCAGGGACCTGGGGTCTGGCCATGCTGGGACGGTTGTGAGGATCTCGGAGGACTTTCAGTGTCTGGAGAAGAGGGAATATAGACCTAGATTCCGAGCTGCCAATGACTTATCCTAAGTTATCTTGGTCGCAGGACGGGGAAGCTGCCGGATCATCACAAAACGCTCGAGTATGTATGCGTCCCGAGCCGCCTGAGTCCACACCATTTTTCTCGCACAGCTCCATCCAATATGCTGGTCAGCCGCGTGGAAAGGTTGGGCGTTTGGAAACGATGGTGGAATCACCCATAAGTGAGGCGTTCGTTGTTGGCTGATGATATGAGATTATGTAGCTACTGTTGGGATTGCAGGCGGGATCTCGTAGGACGAGCAACAGCTACAGACTGCCCCGAATTACCTCCTTGGTGGAACAACGTGCCACATTGCATTCATAGACAGCGTCCGACCTATGTTAATGATCACAGTCGGTGAATTGGTATATGTGCCTAGGACAAACTCCAGACCCGATACCTTTTTAACCATTTTTGCGTCCCATCAGGCCATTAAGCAGGTACAGATTGCGTAGACTGCCTCCCAAATAAAGATGCGATATGTACAGAGAACGAAGCATCTACGTAAGTCTTCAAACAAAAAAGGAACGATCCATGCTCATGTGAACGAGAAACTCACGCAGCGACGTCGCACAGGCTATCGTCACTCTCACAGTCGGTCATAGTCGCGTAGCCTTGGTCCTCTTCCATGCCTATGACGTTCTTAGTCACGCTGAGACACCGCTCAACCATCTTCTGCCTGAGATCGCGATCGAGGCCGGGCCTGTCGCCCTCCGCACTGCCGATCCATATCCTCAGCGTGCCCGATAGACGCTCGAGAGAGGTCGAACAGGCCTCGGCTGCGACAGCGTGTTGGTGCAAGCGATCCATGAGTAGGAAGGCAGCAGTGCAGCCCAGCAATGACAGACCCTCGGTCGAGGCAGGTAGAATGGTATCAACGACGGAGAGAGCACTACGTGGTGGCACTTCGTAGCGTTGCAGATGTGCAATTGCCATGGCACAACGTAGGGCAAGTTGCACGTCTGGGTCGGGTGCAATCGAAGACAAGGGTGCGTCGATGAGCGGCGGCACGCCTTTGCTGTACTGGGGATGTTTATCTGGATTCAGGCTCGGGCCGAGAGCTTGCAGGACGGTGGCAATATTGGCGCCTCGCTTCTCATCAAAGAGGAACGCCTTGGCAACAAGCGCACGCAGTTGAGCGTTGGAGCCGATAGGCGCCACCTTGATGGCAGTATGAATGTCGCCGGCCAAGGTCTTACCCTGCTCGCTCTTGTCACCCGCGTCCGCGAAACTGGCTGGCAGTGCCCGTTGCAGCACGAGGCCTGACCACCAGGCAGCGACGGCATCCATAGGGGAGCGTACGGCCGGATCCTCGACAACTGCGTTCATGCCATCGACGTCGACGTCGACGTCGTGGGTCGTTGGACGGTTGAAGGCCAGATTGTGTGCGCGCTGCACGATGACCTCGTTCAGGACGTCGTCGCAGTTTTGCTCGAGGAGAAGCGCCAAGTGACCCGGAAGCTCGTCATCCGGGGAGGGGGGCTCACTCCGGCGAAGGGAATTCATCAGCCGGTGCAGCTGCCTCGCCTCGTTCCATTTGGACCTGGCCAGCTTGGCTGCCAGGATGCTGTGGACGCCCTGATTGCCGAGCTGCCAAAGCAGGACACGGATGTGCAGAGCACTCAGCATGAGCCGCAGTGGTGTGTCGGGTAAGGTTCGGGAGGCAAGCAGTGTCAGGGTCAGGCGACTCTTGTTGATTTCGACGTCGCCGCCAGCCAGCTGTGCGTCCAACGCGATGGTCCAAGCCTTGACCCGCGCGGTTTCCCGTTCTTCGGTCAGTCCAGTCAGCATCTGATAGCCGTGGATACCGATGGTATTTCGCAAGCTGAGTTTCATCGTCTTCAGCAGCAGGGCGGCCGCCTCGAGGAAGAAATTGTGGCGTGGCACCCAGACCGTCTGAATGGCTGTGAGCCAGGCCTGTCTCCTGACATTGATGGGCGACGCCAATGACGGGACTGCCTGAAGAGCAGCATCGTTGAGTAGGGACTTTTGAGTCTTGGGCGGCCTAGGTGCGAAGAGAGACGGCACGAAGGCCCAGAGTAGAGTGCCAAGAAGCAGGAGGGACTTGAGGGTGGAAATGAAGTGGGCGAGAGAGTACTGGTGGCCCGCGAAGCTGACATGCGACTGTGAGACCAGTGGTCCCAGAAGGTGGATTGGCAGGGCCAAGAGACCACGGCCTTCGGGCGATGCATTGCCCTGCTCCCTTTCACGAAGGGACTCGACGAACATGAGGCCGGCCAGGGAGCCAACCATGAACTTGCCGTAGAATGGGGCGTTCTGCCATCGGTTGTTCTGCATCTGCTGCTGCTGCTGTATCTGCTGCTGTCGCATAACGGCCGGATTCTGCTGGAATCCCCCCTGCGGCACGGGATAAGGCCGCCCGGACGCCAATTGAGCGCTGATGATACGCTTCATGTCCTCGGGCACCGGGATCATGCCCTGTGGATCCAGACCTCTCGGGGTGGTGACGGGCGTGTTCATGAACTGCGCGCCCTCTTGCCCAAACTGCATGTTGCTGTTCTGATTTTGGATCGGACTCATCGTGCCGTTCATGGCGCTTGCCATGAACAGCTTCTCGAACGCGGATATCCTCTGCTGCATGGCGCTGTTCTCATCGGTGAGACGGTTATTCCTCTTCTCCAGATGCCGTATATACTCGGTTGCCTTGCTCAGAACCTGCCACGGGATGTCAGCCAAAGGCCGGAGGCACCGAGCCGACCTGTGTGGTACTCACCGTAGCCTTGTTTAGTTTATGGGCCGGAGTCAGACCATGCAACTCCTCCCTGTCCTCCGTCGTGTCCTCGCCCCGCGCACTCTTTGATAATACGCGCAAGCTCGGCACGCTGTCCCGTAGCGCCGCGATCTTGTCGTTTAGATTGGTCCTATACCGCTTCTCGATCATATTGTGGGCGGTCTTCTTGACGGGCTGCTGGCCATCATCGTCTTCTTCGTCGTCCAGGTCATCGTCATCCGCCGAGGACTTCCGCTTCCGACTGCCGGATTTGGATGGGTCGGGGGAGACGGCCTTGTGGCCCTCGCCAGCACTTGACTGAGGACTCAGCTGGCTGGGCTCGCTCTTTGGGGACTGGTACTGGAGGTGAGGCGGCATGGCGATATTCCTCAACTGCTCCTGCTGGGCGGGGGTCAGGGCTGGCATCGCGACCTGGAGGGGGGCCGGGCAGGACGAAGAGCCACCGGCAGGGTTGGGACCGGCACTCTGGAAGAAGGCGTTGAAGAGGTCGACGCTGGAGGATTCCTGGGCGCCCGACCGTGGGCGGAACTGGAGGTTCTGGTTCGGAAAGGAGGCGGCCGGGACGTTCCAGTTGTCGGGGAACAGATTCAGGGCGTCCAGAGAGTCCCCGTCGTTGGGACCCAGAGGAGGGGTGAACTGGTTCTGGTCGGCCCAAGCAGCGCTCGCAGTGAAGTCGGGGAAGGCCGGGTCGGGGCCAGTCGAGGTGATAGGGTCGCTATCGGGAGCAGGGGCGGCGGTGCCGTTGACGATCTGGTAGGCGCCGGGAGAGGAGGCTGATGTGGAATTTGGAGCTGATGTCGCTGAGTGGGGGTCGTGGGACCGAAGGTCGAAGTGTGTGTCGAGGCCGGCACCCCAAGGTTGGGGATCCCGCTGTTGATCTGCCATTTTGGCTGGAAACGGAGGGGACACCTGGGCCCTGACGGGCGATGCGGAGGTACTGCTTAGACGGTTCCGTTTATGCACGAGTGGTTCGACATGGAACGCGTGACGGCCCTAAGCGATGGACGAGATGGGCCGGGTAGTCAGAACGTGGGGGGGGGGGGGGGCCAGGGGAATCGAGTCGAGCGAGGGTCGATTCCGTCTCAGTTCGGTCCGTTCCCGACGGACAACCCACAGGTCAAGCCGGACGGACGGACAAAAAGAGGATCGAACTAGACTGCAGCAGCAGATGATGAGGCTTCTCAAGACACAATGTGCCGAGCAGCATACCACCTGGTCGCCACCGCCCTAGAGGACACCGCGCCTCCCCCTGAGCCTGCGGTGCAGTCCGACAGCCGAGCGTGGGTCCGGTATTTCTTGGACCCGGGAGCAGAAAATCACGAAGCGGGCCCAGATCGAGCAAATACCCGGCACCACGTCAGAGACAGGTCAAGACGGCTCGAGCCCTGGTGGTGCTGCTGAGAGATGTCCCTGAGAGAGGACTGAGACCTGCAGGGAGCGGTACTCGAGAGATGGACCAGCGCCTGGAACAGGCACACGGAATATTCCGCTGGAGGGGGGGGGGGGGCCTCTGGTCGCACTGCGGGCGGGAGTGGGTGATGCCGCGATGCTATGCTAATGCAATGCGAGATGGCTCGTCAGGGTGTCGGCCCTTGCCTGTCGTCTCCTCACGGGCAGCTTATGTTATGTCAGCCGGCCTCACCAACGTCTCGTCTCAACACGACTGTATATCCTATGCGCGGCGGTGATGCTGACGAGCCTCTCCTGCTGGATGGATGGATGGCCGGACTACGGTGTTTCGACCCGGCAGATAGGAGGGAGGGTACGGTGGTGTGGTGCGGTGCTGTGCGGCGCGGTACGGTACGGTAGGGTGTGTACGGGGTCAGACGGTAAGGTGTCTCATTCGACGGTAGGCCTTGGGTCCTGAGGGGAACGCGCAGCCGTGTCCTGCGCCGTCCTGCGCTGCGCTGCGCTGTGCCGTGCCGTGCAAGGCGGGCAGTGAGTGGATTTGGGGGGGGGGGGTGGTTTGGTCTGGTCCGTATGGGATCGTGGCCTGGTTTGTCTGTCTGTGGTAGTGTGGTCTGGTGGTCTGGTGGTCTGGTCGGTCGGTCGGTTTGAGGACAAGGACAGAAGCGGGAGCATGGGCAGGTGGATCGTACGAGAAAGAAAAGAGAGCAGGAGTTGATCACACCATCCGAGCGGGAAGACAACTTTCAGAGAAATGAATGGCATTGACGTTTTCTGCCTGGGTAGCGGCCCCAGGTAGTGCCCAGTGCACCACCCCTCGGCGGAGGCTGCCGACAGACAGAAGGGCTTCATTAACCGACAGGCCCCCCTCACTTCCCTGCCCGCCGGGGCCCTGCCTGTCCTTGATGGAGGGCCTCTGACTGGACGGGTGGGCGGGAGGGGGGCCCTAGTTGCCCCCACCATCCCACATCTCCCATCCCCCCCCCAGCGGTCTTTTGGGGAGGGGGGGCTAGCTGGCTGGCTGGCTGGCTGGCTGGCTGTTCTCAATGGGCCCTGTTACTCTGTACTACTTACCACCACCTACCACCACCATAGTATGGTAGGTAGTATGACGAGGCAGTGCCCGCCGCCGCGACTAGCTCGCGTCCTGTTCCGCCTGGGCAGCGGGCCAATGCTTGTCCTCGATGCCTCCTAATACTCCCGTAGCACCACCCTTCAGCCCTCTGACGATGCTTCCGTCCCTTGGCGTCATGTCGATGCCCGTCTCGAGTCAGTCATTGACAGAACCCCCCACCGCCCACGTCGAACGAGGCCTAACATCCCGTCGGTGTGTGTGCCGACTGTGGCGACAGAGGGGGGGGATGGAGGAGGTGGTGGTGGGTGACAAGACGGATAGTTTCCAAACCTTCAGAATCAGAATCCAAACTCAGACTCGGTTCCAGGCCCAGGCCCAGGCCCAGGTCCTGGTCTAGGTTCCCCCCCCCCCCCGCGGCACTCCTGGCAATCTAAGGGGGGCTTGCGACGCCATCGGATATCCCTCCCTCCATCCTTTCCTTCTTCCACAGCTGAACTGGAGAAAGAAGAAAACCCCCCGAAAAAAAACCAAAGCAAAACCCAAGACACTCTGCCTCGCGGCGTCGATCTTCTTACCGCTTTCACCCGCCGCCTCCTGTCAGCCTTCGGCACCGGGCCTGACTCGGTACATACTGTCGTTTGATCCTCTAGTATGGATGGACGGCACACCCAGACCGAGACTCGGCTCGACAAGGATGTCCCTCCCCGTTGGTCTTGGGCTGCTGTGTGTGTCCCTGTCCGTTAGCCTCTCGATAGCCTCTCTCCAGTCTCGGTCCAGGTCCTCGCCTGGAGAGAACCCGGATGGACTCCTCCTATGACCATTCATCACCACTGCCCCTGACTGCCTGTCCCCGAGATGATTTCATCTCAGCACGCCACGAAAACACGCATCAGGCAGACCTGTCCGCTAGTCTCATTGCCCCGTCGCGACAGGTGTTCTTCCCCCTCCGGTGCCTGTACCGATCAAAGTTTTCCTTGCAGGCCCTCCAGGTCTTACATGATCTTATCACTGCCGTCGTGCCATGCCATGCCATGCCTCTCACCTTACCTCACCTTGCCTCGCCTTGCCTTGCCACGCACGCTACCTTGCTACCGCGCGTATGGCTCGTTGTCAGTCCTTGTTGCAAATGCAGCGGGCCCGTCAGCGGGCCATCCTGAGAGCCATGGCGACATGGGTACTTATCCCCCAAGTCTCATCTTGAACATCTTCCCCCAGAGAATAAAAGACCCGGTCCGGGGAATATGCAAAACACTCCCCGCCGGACATGTCATGTCGATCTCGTGGCCCGCCAATGATTTGTGATCGATTTGCGCCGAGAGGCCCTCTCGGCTGCACGGTACCACCACGTACAGTATAAATTGTTAAGCAACCTACCTCTCTACGGCTTCACTGGGCGGGGACGGCATTCCGAGACAGGCAACTGATGAGACGATACTTCAAGCGGTCGGTACGCAAATCTTCTCACGCACGCATTGACAGCCAGCCGCTGGCCGGCTGCAGTGGTTGAGCAACCAGGTGCCACCCTCCCCGACGGTTGGGACAAGTCTGGCCTCCTTCTTTCCAGGCCGTGGAAGCGGTTGGGGGGGTTTTTTTTTGGGGGGGTTTTTTTTATCTTAAATTTTTTTTCATTTGTTTATTGATTTTATCATACCGGACAACAGCAGGAGAGCACTCACCTTCTAGACGCGTAGTGGGAAGTGGGGAGAGGAGATCTGTCGTGAATCATCAAGCATATCCCACTTCTCATTGCATGTCTGACTCGACGCGATCGGCCGATCCGGCGTCTTGGGGCTTTGCAGATGTTTACTCCACCAATTCACAACGTTCCCCAGGCGGAAGAGTGTAGATCTGATTCTCGTATAGATACAGCACGATTAGTAAATATTGGAAACCAGGCCCCGTCCGCCTCAGCGGCTCGAGCCAATGTATGGCCTAGATACACATGCCTAATCTCCTGAGCACTGCTTGCCATGCCCTGGAAGCCGTGACGTATCAGCACGACGGCACCGTTCTGGCCCTCGGCCATCATGGTATGACAGAAGCCAAGTAGATCAGAACTCCCAACGTCCTTCGAGAAATCAGTTTCCGAAAGTCAAAACACGAACAACATGACCTGCCGCAGGGACCCGAGAACAGGGTTTGTCAAACTGCAGCCCAGCCAGGCGGAGCTCCACGACCTTCCTGCCTGCCGGCCCTGCCTGCCTGCCTGCCTGCCTGCCTGCCTGCCTGCCTGCCTGCCTACCATATCTCCTCATCACTCGCCACCATCTGCAACGTCGGCGTCTTCGGCTCCATCCTTCGCATCCGCTTCCGATCCGCCTTGGTCACCAGGCTCGGCGTGATGGGGATCACAGGTGAGAACGGCTGGTACGGTGAGTAGGGGACCGGGTTCCCCGTCAGCGGCGTCCGCGCCGTGTGCATGCCCCCCGGCGACATCGGCCCGGCCCGCTCAAACACCGTCTGTTTGACCGTGCGGTCGTATGTGTTGGGCGACATGAGCCCTGGATCGTAGGCGCGCAGCGGGAGGGCGCCGCCGGTGCGGACGGCCGAGGGCGCGTTCGGGCGCGAGAAGGTAGCGCCTGGCTTTGGGGAGGAGGGCAGGGACGGGAACCGGTTCACGCCGGGCTTGGGGGACGTGGGCAGCCCGGAGGTCCGTTGGGAGTTGCGAATCAGGGCGGACTGCGAGGTCTCGGAGGCGGCGGAGACGGGGTCCGCTTCCGTCGTTGCCAGAGAGACGTGCCGGGAGTGGGCCGGGTTGTCTCGGGCACGGTGCTCGTCCTCGTCCGACTCCGAAATGTCCTCGCCTCGTTGCACGTCCCTGTCCTTGCCCTTGACTGTTGCAATGACGCCGATCCTCTCGTCGATGCTCTGAGTACTCTCCGGTGACAAGTCGTCCGGCGGCGTCAACGGGGCCATGTGGGCCCCGTTGCGCAGGGGGAGCTGGTCGGTGGGAACCGGCGGTGGTCTGGCCGGGGCGTACTGCCGCGGCGGGATGGCGTTCATCTCCTCGCCGGCGTACTGTGGAAACGTGCCCGACATGGGCGTCATGATGGGCGAGGAGATGCTCATCGGCTGCACCTGCTTCTTCTTCCTGGGCGACTTGAGGGCTGACAGGATTGAGGAGGTCCGCGACTCCTTCTTCTCAGCCTTGCTCAGGTTCAGGCTTGCGGGTTTGTTCCTCTCCTTCTTGGACGACGTCGTTGATGATGAAACCCGCTGCTGGGCAGGGGTGGGCAGGACTGGGGCCTGGAACTCCACGCCCGCCTCCTTGGCCTCCTCCTGCTCCATCACGTACTTGTACATCTGCTCCAGCTGTGCCTGCGCCATGGCCCTGTCCTTCTGTACCACCCCCTGGTCAACTTCTGGGTCTACGCCGGGTGCACCTCGGCTGGTCGAGGTGGGTGAGGGCAGGAAGTACGAAGAAGGCGAGGTAGCTGACGGTTCCTGGATCTGGAGACTGGGGATCTGGAAGCCCGTAGAGGTGGGCGAAGGAAGTGAGAAGTTGCGAACGTGCCCGCGATTGGGACTTCTTGGCAGCTCGTGGGCTGTCTGGAATTGAGAGGCTTCCCACTGGACTTCCTTCTGGGACTGGATTGCCGATTCCGGCTCTGGGAACTTCGTGGCGTAGTAGTGTTCCTCCCACAAATCGATCTCCTCTGCAGCGCGCAGTCGCTCGCGGCGCTTCTTGGACAGGGCCAGGAGGAGGATGGCGACTACCACTAGGGAGAAGGCGTAGGAGCCGACAATGCCGCCGACCTCTGCTGGCAGGTATGCTGGGTTCCGGATGGCGTCGGCAGCGCCCGGAGGACCTTCGTCTGCTGGAGGAGCTGGATTCCAGTCGATACCGAGAGGATTGTATTTCCTTCGCTCGGCCTGCTCACCTGATGACGGCGCCGCAGCAGCGATAACCTTGAGGAGGGCTGAAGAGAGTGACAGCAGAAGAATGGAAGGTGACTTCTTGTGGAAGGGGCCAGTGGGCATGATGAGGTTAGGCGAGGTTGGGGCCACGCCTATTTGAAGTCTTGAGACGAGATGCCCAGCCAGACGGTGGACCAAGCTATCATGGGCCGAAACGCATTGTGATATCGACCGCAGCTCAAGGTTGCAGGAATGATCAACGTCGTGAAAAGGGGGATGAAGGCACAGGAAAGAGTAACGGCTGGGTATATAGCGGCTGTTGATACGGCGGTGTTGCAGAGGTGAGGGAGCGGGATGGGCCAGTCCTGGTCCTCAAGCCCCCTCAGCCCTCAGCCCTCATGCCGGCTTTTGATTCTTGACACGGGCTTGCAGGGCCCGCAACGTGTGACGAGAGCTCTCACTTGTCGGATTGTCCCTCCGGACACAAGGCACACAGCACGGCGGCTGCTGCAGGGCATCTCGTCGAATCGCACTCGTCGAATGCGGCCGGCGATCGTGACCCCACGTTGGACGTGCAGCCGAAAGAGCGTGGTGAGGTGCCCGGTCTGAGATGTGGTTGGATGAAGGGCGCAGGGGGCAAGGCACCTCTAAGCGCCGAGCAGACAGGATGGGTCCTGTCTGATTGGGCGGGCCTGTGTTCGCCCCGCCCGGGGATATTGCATCTCGCCCAGAGAACTAGGTAGGATTCTCGACACCCATTGGGTGGCCTCCTTTGCCATGTTGGTATTGGACGGCGGAGGGCGTGGTCGTGCTGACGGTGATCTGCAAGATCCAGGAACAGTTGACCTCCTGGTTCACACCGCGCATACAGCACCGCTGGCCGGCAGACCCCTCTCCCGCGATCCATGTTGCATGCAGACCAGATCCTCTGGCCTTGGGGCCTGTCTTTGGAAAGGCGATGACCCAGATGCCTCTTTGTTGGGTCTCCGTGGTGAGCAACCTGGCCCGTTCCGGCCAGAAGTGCTAGGACGAGCTATCACACTCCGGATGGCCTGAATGGCGCCCCTCCTCCTAGGCGAGGCCTGCGAATGAGAAACAGCATTGGCTTGCAATCGCAGGACACGCTGCATTAGACTGCCGTAGAGGGTGTGATCAATGCGTGATCATTCCCCAGATTGGTCGACGTCCACCCGCCCCCAACCGGGAACCAGACAACCACGGTAGCACAGTGACGCTGGCTGCATTGGGACTGCCTCTCCGGACGGGACGTGATGCTATCACGCCCAACCCAACTGGCCGGGAACAGTATCAGACACTGCGGGCAGACCTGGAAGATAAGGAACCGGATGCTGGTGGTGGTCGGCGGTAGGTTGAAGGGGGCAAGGAGGGATTACTACATAGTACACAGTATGTAAAACCCTCCCCATGCAGCTTGCAGCCCCTTGGTGGGAGGCTCGCTTAGGTAAGCAAACAGCAACACCTGATCGCGCGCATAGCGTGCCCCTGGTTCTAGTCACGGATGGAGGGCTTCGACACGCGACGTGACGCGACATGCATCTCAGAACTGTCCTTCTAGAAGGCCCTGCTGGTGATCCATACCTGCACCGTGATTTGAGCGTCTCTGTCTTCAACCCTATACATACCCGTTTCTACCACTAGGGTTCTGGCTGGGCCAGGGCCCTTGGTCTGTCTGCTTCTGTCCTTCGCGGTCGTCATGGCTGCACCACGGGCAGGCTCTTCCGCCATTCTCGACACTCTGAACGACGCACAATGCAGGGCGGTCTGCTCAGAAGCCGCAACCGTCGCCATCATGGCCGGCCCTGGAAGCGGCAAGACTCACACCCTAGCCTCGCGCGTTGTGTGGCTAGTCGACGCCCTCGCCTACCAACCCCAGAACGTCGTCGTGGCAACTTTCACCGTCAAGGCTGCCCGTGAGATGCGCGAGCGTATCGGGAAGGCTCTAGGCCATGACCGTGGGAGCAAGCTGGTCCTGGGCACCTTTCACAGCATCGCCCGTCGGTACCTCGCTGCATATGGCAGATATGTCGGCCTGGACCAGAAATTCAGCATCGCCGATGATTCAGACTCCAGAGCCCTCATCATCCGCATCTGCAAGCGCCTACAGCTTAGCATTGATCCTGTCCAGGCCCGGGCGTGGATCAGCAAGAGGAAGGCAAAAGGCAGGGAGTGGAAGCCCACCCCATTGAGACGCCAGCGGAGCGGCGAGGCGGCAGCGGGTTCGAAAGCGTTCGAGGCCTGCTATCGAGAGTATCAAGGTCACCTCGAGAGGTCGAACCTCCTTGACTACGATGATCTCCTTGTCCGCTGCGTAGAACTCCTTCAGAAACGTCCCGCCTGTGTGTCTAACGTCGAGGCGGTGCTCATCGATGAGTACCAAGACACAAATGGGATACAGTACGACCTCATGCGTCTTCTTGCTCAAGGAAAGAACCGGATCACGATCGTCGGAGACCCTGATCAGAGTATCTACGGGTGGCGTTCGGCCGAAAGTACGAACCTCGGGCGTCTCTTTGATGACTTTCCTAGAACCGATCAAATCTCCCTCGAGGAGAATTACCGGTCCTCTCAGGCCATCCTGGACACCGCCTTGAGCGTCATTCAGCAGGACGAAAAGAGGTACAAGAAGGTACTTAGACCGGTACATGGCAAGGGCACTCGGCCGACATTGAGACGGTTGAAGACGTCAGCCGACGAGGCCGGGTGGATAGTCTCGGAAATACGTCGCGCACAAATGATGTCGGGGCGCATGATCGGACCTGAAGATATAGCCATCCTTCTGCGCTCGGCTTCTCTGTCTAGACATTTAGAAACATCCCTCGGCAGGGCCGGGATTGCTTATAGGATGGTTGGGGGGTTCAAGTTCTACGAACGGGCGGAGATCAAGGTCATTCTCGACTATCTTAGGGTCGTTCATCAACCGGAAAACAACGACGCCCTTGCGAGGATCATCAATGTGCCCAAGCGGGGCGTCGGAGATGGAACAATCAAGGCCCTACTCGAGGAAGCGGAGCGGTCGTCTCAGAGCCTTTGGAGCTTGCTGGTCAAGCACTGTCGTGGTGATCGGGCGGCCAAGACCAGTATCAAGAAGACAGTCGAGCAGAAGATCAGTGGTGAATTGATCCGTCTAGTCCTTGATATCCAAAAAAAGATCCGACAGCCACTGGGGGAACCCCCCTACACGTTGGTCAACATCATCGATGACGTCTTGGCAAGACTTTCTTTCGAGAAATTCCTTCAGGACGCCTACCGCGACGAGTACGAACAAAGATGGGCCAACGTTCAGGAGTTCCGGGCTCTTGGAAGCGACTTCATCAGGGACACAAATATCGACTTGGATGACGAGCTGCCCGAAATCGACGGGCTGGAGCAGGCCAGAGATACCGATGTTCTTGCCAGATTCCTGGCTAATGTCTCGCTGGCCTCGGACGCCCAGAATAAAGGTGAAGACCAGGCTTCGACGCCGATGGTTACCATATCCACCATCCATGCTGCCAAAGGTCTCGAATGGCCAATCGTTTTTATACCAGCAGCTTACAATGGTTCTATCCCTCACATACGATCCGAAGATACAGACGAGGAACGTCGGCTTCTCTACGTGGCGATGACTCGGGCGAAGGCATTAATGTACATTAGCTGCCCGTTGGTGAGCTCCTCGTACGGCGGACAGGCTGAGGTACAGTTGTCGGACTTCCTTGAACCTGTTGCGAAGACCTTCAGCAGAATTGGGCCCGATCTCGAACGCCACCGACTAGAGATGATCGGAAGGATTCTTGGACGCCAGGTTCCGACGCAGCAGTCGATCTACGACGGACTGCCTGGTGGCGTCAGTCCAAACGACGATCTATTCCCCGAAGACCCGACATCACAGCAAAATGAGGAGGGCACCAATCTGCCATGGACTGGATTCTCGTCCGAAGAGCCTCGGAGAAAACGTCCGCGGCTGGCCGCTCCAATGGATATTATACAGGGCAACGAGGAGAAGATGTGGCCAAGGGACTACCCAACTACAATGGACCAGCAACCTACATTCACAACGGTCTCACAGCTCGGCTTCATCACCGCGGGTCACCACCAAGCAGTTCTTGGATCAGCCAATCCTGCCGCCAGTGTACCGGTTGGTCAAGTCTCAAAGAAGGGAAAGGCGACTTTGCCAGGAGGACAAACCACGCTTCTCGGATTTGTCAAGGGCCGATCTGTGAACGACATACTGAACGAGCCAGCAGTCTCCTGCTCAGGCTTGCAGCGCCTTGGGATCGAGTCTCATACCCCCAGGTTGAACCAGGCAGATGGGAGTCAAGCAGGACCTCCTACGATCGACCCGAAGCTGTCTCATCACAGAATTCGCCCGTGTCAGAGCTGGAGGCAGAGGCCAACAGTGAAGCCAACAGGAATATCAGGCTCGACAGCACAATATGTGCAGTTCTCTAGCTCACCTCCCAGGCCTTCAACCCTAGATGGTGCAGCTGGAGCTTGTGACTTTACGCCGGCGGACCATCATGAGAGCTCTGGTCCCGTGATACCTGAGTCTACAGCTTCACGTCCGGCGCTGAGTTTCCACAATACGACAATTGACATGCAGAAAACAACTAGGGGCGTCAAGCGCCCTCCAGGCTTCGCTGGTCCTCGTGATGGAGCTGCAGCACTGCAGAAGCTTCGCAAGCCTTTCCGACCTTTAACCATAAATCGATCATGATCGTTATGCCAATCAATCTTGGATTTCTAGACGGAGATTGACACACTGACCGGACTGAATTCCTCCGAAGGATGATGGATCTTACGTTGTGCTTGTCCCCCGTCCCGGAGGAAATTGGGTGGCACATAAGTTTACAGTCAAGCATAATGGTTATTCTCGAGTTAAATAACGACAGATTCGACAAAGCAGTCAGGCATGGGATCCAATGACCTTACCTGCAGGTCGATTTGACTTGTGGCTCCTCTCGATCAGCCAATCCCGAAAATGGCTGCTATCAGAATTGCCGGAGTCCCCATGCTCGCCCAACTTGTCAACAAGCCAGATACGCTCGCCACTCTGAGGCTCACAAACGCCAAGAATTCGTTCACGCCCGTCCGTCGCAGCGCCTTGTTTACTACCAAGAAAACGGGGCCCAATGACAATCCCGGGATCAAGGATACCGAAAACCCAAGGTTTAGCCTCAACAATCTCGGTGCCAGTCGCAGGACGCGCTTCTGGCTTGCAGCCAGTCTTGTCACATTGGGATTCATTGAGGGCGCAACTTGGGTCAAGTTTTGGCCCAGAAATACTGGGCGTGATCATCAGCAGTCGTCGGGATAGAGAGCGAGGCAAGCTGCACTTTGGGGCATCTCTTGTGTCTCGGCGTCGGGTATTCATCCGCCTTGGATTTCAGTTAAAGAGATGCGAGCAGGATGAATCACACGGCCATTGTTCTGGCCAGGCACACGCTTAGCAACGTTACTGAAATGAATATGAGCCGTGATCTGCTCTGGCTCCTTGCTCTGCCCTCGTGCTGCATCCTTGCCCTTGAAGAGGACATGATGTGGGGTATGTTCTTCGGACGCTACTGAATGCAGACTCGAGACGAGACCGAGAAATCCAGTCAGCATGGCACCAGCGCCTGTCCTTGCACAGTCGGGTCCGTCAATATGGGCAGCCGTATTTGAATCTGACCTAGATGAGCGTTGGAACGCGGAGGCGATCTGGAATGTATCTGCGACGGCTAGGTAAGTTACGTCTTTCCCTTAGTCGAAGCTTATTCAGAAGTTTCCACATGTGACCGAGGAAATGTCTCGGATGAGGTTGCCGAGTCTTTAGAGAAAGCTGAGCAGAAGGGGTCACATTACGAGGATGTTTAACGCCTGTGTGACCCACCCAGCGCAGATCGGGGAGCTGAAGAGACTGAACAGCGCAGGGGGGGGGGGAGGGATCATGAAGCCCGATAGATGAGCTCGGTGTGCGCCACCATCGCAATGAAAGGAGCAGAACTATTTGAAGGGTGCATAGTACAACTGGGGCCGCTTTTGAAGCCCGGATCTACCGTCGGTGGGCATACCGAACCTGGTGCAGTATGCCGGGTGCGCTTTTCCGGGGAGCCTGTTCCACCTCCATCCGGTGACAGGCCGAAAGCTCCCGCGGGATCCGCTTCCTCTTTGTCAAGTTGTTCAGCCCGGCCGAAGATATCGCTTCCGTCCAGCCTGTCTGCCCGGCCACGGTCTGAACATGATAACGGGCAGATTAGAGATAGGGCCCATTGCCACAATAGGGGTAGAACGGCAACAGCTTGGTGACCTCGCTTCAGATCTCGTCATCCTCCTGGATATTATCAGAGGGTGTGGTATAGTGGGAGAGACCGCCTACTGTCAAGGTCTCGAGGGCACAGACCCAACCGAGAACGACGGCAGGGACTGTCCAGGAGTCCAGCTGGTCCCGGCTCTGATATGCATGGTGACCCGCCACGAAGTCACCCCGACCAGGGCCATATGCAGATCTGTACCCTGATGAAGGCTGGACGGCCCTGCTTCGAATGCATGTGACGCCCTGGGCTTGCTTCTTTGACCACCTCCAACAATTAACGAGACGCTTCCCGACTATACGAAGTACATACGTACAGAGCGAAGCAGCCGTGGCAGTGTACGCTTCTCTGCCCTGGTCTTCACCGTCCCCCCCCCCCCTCCCCGGTTGGCAGATCCCCGTCAACATCAGGTACAGCCTCCTCATTGGCGGTCATGTATCGCGGTGAGTTGTGGGCAATCCGGGCTAAGACCAACTAAGAAGGACAAATCGGTCTCCGTCGCTGGCCGTGGGACCAAACACCCACCTACAGTTCCACTCGGCGGCGGCAATGCAGCACCGACATCACACCTTCTTCAACGAGAGACTTGTCGTAGCTCGTGGATCACCACGGCAGCCTGTACCACAACGACAGCCGCTCCAGGGCTAGGACAAGTCCCGCCTCGGACGTTGCATCGATGCTGGAGGTGCCGGGGCATGATCATGTCATTTCCTTTTCTCCAAAGTGTCCGAAACTGCTACATAGTGCTGTCCCAGGCGATGCGGTCATCACCACAATCCTCCACACCCACCCCGCCTTGCAGTCCAAGATGGACCCCCTAGCCCGGAACCCACAGGAGCTGCAATCTCCAAGGATGATAGGGACCCGTGCCTGAGATCTGGGGCACTCATCTACATGGGCGGAACACCAAGCTTGCCTTGGTTCATAAAGCTGGTGTTTGCTCCTTCGAGTCCCTTCGATTGCACTATGAGGCCGTCGTCGCCATCCACGGTTTCCCAGACGCGACACCCACCCGGCTAGCTGTGTCCAGTGTGCTACTCCCACGCTGACACCTCCATAGGGAGTTTCACATACTACCTAAGGCTGGGACCGGGTGCCGAGGACGCCATGGCGCCTTCTGCGTTCAAGGAGCGCGCCGCCCCGCGCAGGGGTGTTTTCAGCACCATTGCCCTCTTCTCCGTCTTGGTCCTTGGTCTGCTGGCCATCTCCGTGCTGAACGGGAATCAAAACACGAGAACCTTTGCTTCCGCGCCCGAGGGGCTGGACGACGTCGACTTTGACGACCTTGAGGAAGTCAGGCAATTCCTGACGTCCAAGACGCGAGCCTCGGCTGGCGACCAGTATCTGTAGGTCGACTCCCTCTGCAGGACACACCACCCTTCCTCGGTGGTGTCGACTAAGAAACCCGTACTGACCTGCGCGTAAATCGGTTAGAATAGGGGTTGGCAAGGCTGACATCACCGGCCCTGTTGTCGAAGTGGAGTTCGGTGGCTATGCGGATCTGAGCCAGATCGGGACAGGCCTGCGTCAACGACTCTATTCTCGAGCATTCATTGTCGGCGATGTCAGCAACCCGGATGATAGATTTGTCTACCTGGTCTTGGACATCGCAGCTGGTGATACAGCCCAACGCTATGGCATCTTAGAAGGGCTTGCTGCCCTGGGAGATGAGTACGCGGTATATGGACAATCCAACGTTGCCGTTACGGGCACTCATTCCCACAACGGCCCTGGTGCTTGGTGGAATTATCTCCTCGTCAGTCCCCAACCCTTCGGCCTGCACAATGAAGCCCCGACTGACCAGCCCAGCCTCAAATTACGAGTTTCGGAATGGACCTCCAGAGCGTGAACTCCATCATCGATGGTGCTATTCTCTCCATTCAGAGGGCGCACGAGAGCCTGACGGAAGGCTATCTTGACGTCGGCACTGTGAACATCACCGATGGCAACCTGAGTCGCAGTCTCTATGCTTATGAGAACAACCCCGAAGAGGAGCGCGCCGTGTACAACAGCTCCACAGATCAGACCCTGACAATGTTGAGGTTTCAGCGTGCTTCGGATGGCCTCAACATTGGGGTGCTGACTTGGTATCCTGTACGTGCACCAGGGTGGTTTTCTTCTTCTCCCTGTCGAGATCTTTGGGCCTCCCAGAGACAAGATACCTTGCAGAGGATACAGCACGTTGCTCTTCGACCACACCCTGGGCCTCGTTCCCCCTCTTGGCCTCCGGGCGATTGCTAACTTCAAGTTGCTCTAGGTCCATGGCACGTCAATGTATGGCAACAACACTCACGTAGCTGGCGACAACAAGGGCGTGGCAGCCTATTTGTTCGAGCAGACCATGGCGAGCGACAGCTCAGCTGCTGACGGTTTCGTCGCTGGTTTCTCCCAGGCCAATGTGGGAGACACGACCCCGAATGTTCTGGGTGCTTGGTGCGATGATGGCTCAGGAGACATGTGCAGCCTCGAGAATAGTACATGCGCTAATGGCAGGTCTGAGGACTGCCATGGCCGAGGGCCCTTGTTTGCCAACGTCGATCTTGGTGTAACTTCTTGCTACGAGATGGGCCGGCGTCAGTTCCAAGGGGCATACGACCTATACGGCGACTTCGATTCCCAATCGACTCCTATCGTTGGCCCGACTGTCAAGTCGTACCACTTCTTCCAGAACATGAGCTACTTCGAGTTCGCGCTGCCCAACGGCACCGTGGTCAACACATGTCCTGCTGCTCTAGGACAGTCCTTTGCAGCTGGTACTACAGACTGGCCTGGCGCATTTGACTTCGTCCAAGCTGACTCCGGTGAGCCTGACGACCCACTCTGGGATGCAGTCGCCTACCTCCTCAAAGACCCTGGCCCGGAGCAGGTAGCATGCCAGTACCCGAAGCCCGTTCTTCTGGATGTGGGTGAGATCTACGAACCATACGCCTGGACCCCGGATATTGTCGATATACAGAGTTTCCGTGTCGGGCAGTTGATCATCATCGTCTCGCCCAGCGAGGCAACCACCATGTCCGGCCGTCGATGGCGCACCGCCGTTGCTAACGAGGCTGCGGCAACTTTCCTAAACGACACCGAGCCGGTCGTGGTCCTCGGAGGCCCTGCAAACACCTATGCACACTACGTCGCAACCCTGGAAGAGTACCAGATCCAGCGGTACGAAGGCGCCAGCACCCTGTTTGGCCAGTACGAGCTCAACGCCTATATGAACCTGTCCGTCAGCAGCATGCACTACCTCGCCCCTGACTCCACCGACTCCCCTGCGCCAGGCCCCTTCCCACCAGACAACAGAAACGTATCCTACGACTTCATTACCGGCGTCGTCTATGATGGCCACCCGATCGGCAGCGACTTCGGCGACGTGATCACACAGCCCGACGACTCATACACAATCGGCAGTGTTGTCAACACGACCTTCCAGGGCGCGAACCCGCGCAACAATCTGCGGCTAGAGGGCACTTTCGCTGCAGTGGAGCAGTTGAACGGCTCGACGTGGACGCAGGTCCGCGACGACAATGACTGGCACCTTGTGTACACGTGGGAGCGGACGGACACTATCCTGGGATACAGCCAGGTCATCATCACCTGGGAAACCGAGACGACGGACAACTCAGCAACGGCACCGTATGCCTCTGCGGGCACGTATAGGGTAAGGTATTATGGTGATTGGAAGGACATTACGGGCACGATCACGGCCTTTAATGGGACGAGCGATACTTTTACGTTGACCTCGTGAGGGGGAGGCGAGAGGCCTTCGAGTCAGATCCAGTGTATATACCTATTTGCATCATATTAAATAAAGGATCGAAGCAATAATAACGGATGACTCGATGACCGTGATACAGAAAGACCTAGACTTGCCGTAGTATCAGTGAACGGTGCAATGAGAACATCTCGGGACAGCCTAAAGGTGAAGTAACGGCCGGCAGCGCCTCTTGCGACGAGACCATCGCATATGATATTGGCGGGAGGAGGCAGAGTCATATATATCCTAATACAATCAAGTCCCGAAGGAGGCTCCCAGAAGGGGTTGTCCTTCGTCCGCCCTTTGAAAACGTTAGTACCTATCTAAGTCACCGTCAAGGTAAGCCTTCGCCGCAAAATCCGAGGCCGAACTGCCCGCATACACACCGTCAAAGTCCCCGGTTCCACGACACAATGCATCCGGATGTCCCATAGTCCTGAATCAGCCACGCTGATGTCGATACTAACCGTCTCGGTAGCGCCAGCTGCGATGAACACCTTCTCAGCAGCTTCGGCGACAGTAATGGCTTCCCCAAAGCCAGAATCGACATTGGACCAGCGCCCACAGCCTTTAGCGTATGTGATTGTACCCTGGCTGGCTGCTTGAAAGCCTTCGAGTGGCATGACGCCTCGATAGCCGGATGTATATGGCTGGTAAACTTGTGGTTAGCAGCAGACAGCCGACAATAACAAGATAAATGAATAAACTGGTTTGACGAGGTGAGACGCTGCAGATGTTAAACAATTCTGGGAGAACAAAACTTTGGGATGTAAAACGTCCAGAGGACCCCCTCAAGCATGCCTCGCAGCTTCTAAAGCACTCTTGAGCAATGAGAAGACGTACGACATAGTCGCCATAGTTCACCCGATCTGCTGCCATGGGCCCAATAACGGCAACGTGGTCTGTCTTGCTGAGCGGTAGCTCGGCGTTGTGGTTCTCGAGAAGCACGATGGATTCAGTATCTAGTTGGCGGGCAAGCTGCTGCGTGGCGTTGGTGTGGATGTATTGATCGAATTCCTCCTCGGGTACGCCGAGGAAGGGCTTCTCAAATAGACCCATCTGGAACTTGGCACGCAGGATCCTGGAGACGGCGACTATCGACAATAGATCTATTGGGAGTCCCGGCTGTTACCATGTCGGGGATCTTCTCGTAGTTGTAGCTTCCACTGCCCATCTCAGCGTCCGTGCCTGCCGGAAGGGCGAAGTCCACGACGGCTTCGGAGTCGATAGGAGAGGCTTGACACATTGTCAAAGGCCATGCAGATCCGGTCCATCCCTCCAGCATCTGACATGACAAAATAGTCATACCCCCGAGCTTCTCGGGGTATCTCGGTGAGGAGATGATAATCCGCCACCGCTGGCATACTGTCGTAACAATGATAGGCGGCCATGATAGCCACAGCATCTGCAGCGATTATGGCCCGCTCGTAGGACGGTAGATATGTCATCAAACGCTCTCGTTCGCCTCGATGGACTGGAGATGTGTTGATACCCTGCTCAGGCGACGCGTAAGCGGCGAAATGCTTGACTATGGCAGCAACGCCGCCGGACTGGAAGCCCTTGACATAGCTATACGCCATCTCCCCGGCCAGATAGGAGTCCTCGCCATACGTCTCTTCGACCATGCCGTACCGCAGCTCGCGAGCCAGGTCTCCGAGGGGACCGAATATCTGGTTCACACCCAGAGCCGAGGCCTCCTGCGCAATCGCCTTGCCCATCTTCTCGATCAAGTCCGGATTCCACGAACAAGCTTGGGCTACCGGGCTGTATCGTGGCGTTCGCGGAATTAGAAAGCCGTGAATGCCCTCTGACTGGACCCAGGCGGGGATTCCAAGTGTCGTGTTCTGCATTAGATAATCCTGGCCGATCTTGACGGAGGTCCACAAAGTCGTCCAGTTCACATATCAGCCAACATAGAATGACCCCCCTCGGTACTCTATATTCCAAGCCAGCCCACCCGCATTGGAGGCTCCATCATCGATGTTGATCTACTTCGAGACGTCCCCCCTGTATCAGCTGGCTCGCCTTCTCCTGTATTGTCATTCGGCCGAAGTCAGATACCCGATCGCCCCAAATTCGGTGAATGGTGGACATAGGCAATATATGTATCCCTTCGAGATCATCTCGAGCATACCTGGCGCGTCATCCTTGTCTCCAAGGATGCGTCTCTCGGCGAGCTTACCATCCTCGCGGGAACCAAGCTAGCACTTCTGATCCTTGGCGAAGTTCACGGGAACACATCTTCACGCATCCGTACTTGAGGACGTGCATGATAGTGAGTGGGAAACCATGTCAATGCATGGCGCAGATGAGCCCTAAGACCAATGAGAACAAGTGATCCCTCCAAGAGTAGCTCTACAATTTCAGCAACACTGGGAATATGCATGGACGTCCCTAATTTCAGTCATGCCTCACCGGGCCGAGTTGACCGGTTGCTTGACGCCTTCTCGCGCACAGAAGGTCGCAGAGTGGAACCTCTGTACATCATCTGTCCGCATACCAGCGGCGATAGAGAGAGAGGGAGGGGGGGGGGGGGGAACAAGAAGCTGTAGAAGAGCTGGTAAAAGTAGTACACCGCTGGAAGCGAACGATTTTGACGACCTTTCGGTCACCTCCTCGAGGACGGTGCCTCCGACGAAAGCAGGCGTGTTGATGGTCAGAGTATCATGAGGAGGGCCCGGGCATATCTTGGCCTTCTAAGAAGAATGCGTGTTTTGACTCGTGGGAAAATGGAGACCGAGGGTGAGGGGATCATGCCACTATTGATGATGCTGGTCACCGTAGAAGATGAATGTACTCCGTAGTGGAAGCAAGCTAGAGCTTCCGCGGCAGAATACTGCTCCGGCTGCCGAGGTCACTTCACTATTTGGGAAAGGTGCCCATGGAAATATTCCCTAGCAATTGACAGAGTAACCGTCGGCTATAATCTCCATCACCGAATCCCTCCACCTCAACATCCTGTCCCTCAGCCCCAAACCGCAGTCCTATGGTATCATTGGGACATCTCTACCTGGCGGAGGCGTGTTCTGCCGAGGTTTATCCTGTCTTGAATCCACAGTGAGCTGCCATGTCTCGAGTAATTGCCTTCTTCGGGCCGCTTCGCCGTGCCAATTGTCAGTCAGGTAGATCTTCACGATGGCCTGCGGGGGCACTTATCATTTGGTCCTGCTGTGCTGTCTCACCTGTTTATTTGTCCTCTCACCCCTCATACACGGATGAAGAGGTCATCATCCGGACTCGGTAATAAGCTCTCCTTCGCCAAAGAAGCCTCATAGTTGAGATTCAGTACACGCCTTATTTCGTTCCTTGCCCTGACCGTGACAAGCGCGCTGCTGCTGCTGCTGCCATCTGCTAGTCCCCTAGCCGACTATGAAGTTCCGCGATGGAATGTGGCTGACAGCCGAGGGGGTGAGGGTTGAGTATGCTGAGGAGGTGTACAACATCAAGAAAACGGACCGAGGATTGCGTCTGCTATGCCCTACCAAGAAAATCAAGTCTCGAGGAGACACTCTGAACTTAAGTACTCTGACCATGGTAAGGCCTCAGACAGGCCAAGCGCCCTCGGACCGATCCCAGAGCTTCGGCTGACATGCATTCAGGACGTCGAGGCACAAAGTGATGGCATCTTATCAATCGAGACTACCCACTGGGATGGTGAAATCAATAGAGGCCCACACTTCGATCTCTATCCGGCTGGTAAGCCTGAGGTCGAGAGCACGGTCTCAGAGGGCAGCAAGGGGACAACGCTGACGTCTGGATCGATCACTGCCACCATCCAACCTGGCACTTTTGACATCCGTTTCGATGCCGCAGATGGGTCCAAGCACCTCACCTCACTCCTGAGCAGGAGTGTCGGCTTGGCTTACAGTCCGGCACCTAGCAATCCGCTGCAGACCGGTGATCTACGGGACTTCAAACACTACATTTTCACACAAACATCCCTGGCAGTGGGTGAATCTGTTCACGGTCTCGGAGAAAGATTCGGTGCCTTCAACAAGCTCGGGCAGTCTGTGACGCTGTGGAACGCTGATGGTGGAACCTCCAGCGACCAGGCTTACAAGAACATCTCCTTCTGGTTAAGCAACCGTGGCTACGGTGTATTCATAGACCACTCAGGCAAAGTCGAACTCGAGGTTGGGAGTGAGCGGTGTTGCCGCGTTCAGACCAGCATTCGCGGACAACGACTAAAGTGGTACATCATCTACGGAAAAACTCCCAAAGAGGTCCTGTACCGCTACTCAACTCTCACTGGGAAGCCCGGCAAAGTCCCCAGCTGGAGTTTCGGCCTGTGGCTAAGCACCAGCTTTACCACAAACTACGACGAAGCCACTGTGAACTCCTTTCTCGAAGGCATGAAGGAGCGGGACATCACCGTGGATGTCTTCCACTATGACTGCTTCTGGATGCCCGCCTTTAAATGGACGGACTTCGTCTTCGACTCCCAGCGGTTCCCTGATCCCAAGGCCCAGATTGGTCGGCTCAAGACCTCTGGCCTCGTCAAGAAGGTCTGCGTCTGGATCAACCCCTATATCGCCCAGCAGGGCGAGGCCTTCAAGGAAGCCGCCGAGAAGGGTTACCTTCTGAAGCGCAAAAACGGCGACATCTGGCAGTGGGATATGTGGCAAGCCGGCATGGGCCTGGTCGACTTCACGAACCCGGCCGCGGTAGAGTGGTACGAGAAGTGTCTGAACACGCTCTTCGACCAGGGCGTGGACGCTATCAAGACTGACTTTGGTGAGCGGGTTCCCACTCGCGATGTGGCGTGGTATGACTCCTCTGTCGACCCGGAGAAGATGCACAACTTTTACGCCTTCTTGTACAACAAGGTTGTCTACGAGGCTCTTCAGAAACGCTACGGACCTGACCAGGCTGTGCTATTCGCGCGTACGGCATGCGCCGGCACTCAGCGATTCCCGCTGCAGTGGGGTGGGGATTGTGAGTCTACACCTGAGGCGATGGCGGAGTCGTTGCGCGGCGGACTGGGGCTGGGGCTGGGCGGGTTCGCCTTCTGGAGTGTTGATATTGGTGGGTTCGAGGGCTACCCTCCCGCGTGGATCTACAAACGCTGGGTGGCGTTTGGCTTGTTGTGCAGCCACAGCCGACTGCACGGAAGCAACAGCTACCGCGTACCCTGGACGATCGACGATGATGATCGGACCGAGGAAGGCTGTACGCGCACATTGGCGAAGTGGACTGCGCTGAAGAATAGGCTTATGCCGTACTTGTATGCGCAGGCTACGAAGGCAGTTGAAGGGGGGATGCCTCTGTCGCTGAGGGCGATGTGCCTGGAGTTCCCTGACGATCCGACATCTTGGTTCCTAGACAGACAGTTCATGGTAGGGGAGAATCTGCTTGCTGTGCCCATCTTCGATGAGGGGGGTGAGGTCGAATTCTACCTGCCCAAGGGCAAATGGACATCCTTCTTCACGAATGAGGTCCGGTCCGGTCCGGGCTGGTCCAGGGAGAAGCATGGTTTTGGCACGCTGCCATTATACGTGCGGGAGAACTCTGTACTGCCGCTTGGCAAGGAGGGCGTGAAGGGCGCCGTTTATGACTATGCGGAAGACCTCGAGGTTTGCCTCTACCATGTGACCGAGGGTGCGAAAGCGACACTTGTAGACAGTGAGGGCAAGGAGCTGGGCGTGCTTGAGGCTGGGGCTGATGGAAAATTGAAGAGCGAGAAGATCCTGAAAGGGAAGAGCACAGTGAGCCAGGACGGCAGGAGAGTTGATAGATCTGCGAGCAAGTGCATCAAGCTACTGCCATAGATTAGTACAAGGAAGTCATTCAACTCTTACTGATCAGTCATATGCCACACAGTACAGCAATATAGTCTCACTCAGACCCAGTATAGGTAAGCCTCAAGTCGAGCCATGGGACTCTTAGATTGGAATCTACCGATGCTCTAAGTATATGTGATTGCTAGAGGAGGATATGCAAACCTTCCAAACCTAAGTCTACTCTATCTCAGCATGTCATGCAATTTGTTTGTCTTCCAAGCCGCTTTCATTTCCAGTCTTGTCAGGCAAAACGCCCCCTCGTCCATAATGCAGATATAGCACAACATCCTATCAGTCCAACCCCGTAATCGGGTTCAAATTGCATATTCCCCCTCGGGCGACGAGGGGATGGACGAGCTGTCGACGGGGGAATCGACGGGCGAGAAGGGCTCGCCCTTCCGGTAAACCCTGCGCCCGAACTTCCAAACCTCATCGATGGCAAGGCGGCTGGCCCCGACCTCGTCTCTCTCTTCGCGGAACATGACGAGGTCGGCATCAGCGCCTGCGTCCAGACACCCCTTGATGCCCTTCAGCCCCAGCATATCTGCTGGTGTCGACGTTACGGCTCTCAGGACGTTGGGTATGCTGGTACCAGACCACCTGAGGAAGTTGTTCACACACTCAATCAAAGTTATAGAGCTGATGTTGGCTTTTAGTTTTGGGTACTCTTCTGGGGTAGACGGGATCATCACTCACCTTCCCGCTATGCTGTCCGTGCCCTCAAGCGTCAGCACGAAGCCCTTCTTGATGATGTGATGCTCGCCGTCGCCATTGGTCCACTTGTATCGCCCATCCGGCAGTCCCACCATGTGCATTGCGTCGGTGACAAGGATGAAGCCATCGGGATGCGAGCTGTACGCAATCTTGATGGTGTTTGGGTGCAAGTGAATACCGTCAGAGATGATGCCGAAGTATGGCCGCGGCGAGCTCTCGGCAATGCCCAGTACGCCGAAGATACCCGGATTCCTGTGGTGGAGCGGCCGCATGGCGTTGAACAGATGCGTGATCATGGTCGCGCCGGCGCCGACCGCCGCAGACGCCTCCTCATAAGTGGCTTCGGAGTGACCGATCGAGTAGATGATGCCGCGGGAGCGCAGCTCGGGTACCAGCTGCGTCATGTTTCCCATCTCCGGTGCGGCCGTGATCATTCTCACGGGCAGCGGGCCCCGCGCCACTGTTGGATTGATGTTTTCGGCGCCGTACATGTCCTCAAGGTCCTCGACATTGTGCGCCTCCCGCAGTACGTTGACGTTGTGACAGCCATGTTTGCCTGGGGCAATGAAGGGTCCCTCGCAGTGCGCCCCGAGTGACTCGGCGCCGTCCTCCGCTATCCTGTGGAACCCGGACGGGCCGAGATAAGGCAGTACTGCTCGGTACAGGTCGCTTGTCTGGCTCGTGACGGTAGGGACGTAAGAAGTCACACCGGTCTGGACGAGCCGCCGGTTCAAGTCTTGGACCGCCTTGCCATACAGTGACATGTTTGGGACGACGGTCGAGAAATTGAGACCGAAGGCGCCGTTCAGCTGGACGTCGATGAGACCGGGCGAGACGATACGGCCGTGGAGGTTGATGGTCTGGTCGGGCAAAACGAAGTCATCGTAGAAAGCAGCCTGAGTGTCCAGGATCTTGCCCGTCACCGAACTGACCCAGAGATCCTCCTCCACTAGGGAACTTCCCTTGACGATACGGCAGTTCGTGAATTTGGTGACGCCATATATGGGCCTCTCGGTGATGATGGCTGGCATTGTCGGGGTTAAGGGGGGGGGGATGTCAAGTTATGGGTGGGTGATGGGTTATGGAGATATGTGGTGTGTTTCCGTCGTCAGGAGGACCACTCGTCTCCCTTCTCAAACAATAAAGAGGCTCCATGAAGAAGGGGACAGGCGCCCTGTAGGGCAAGAGTGAAAGCCTATACTTAAGCAGACTCACCAAGGCTTTCCAAGGCGGTACGCGATGGATGTACCGCCGATAGCCTCCGAGATAAAATCCTGAAGCAAGCATCACGTTGCCGGCATAGGCCCGTCTCGGCCTGGAGGAGGGCCCCTTGAGAGGGCAATACTCACGCCCGCCCGAAAGCTACGGTAGCCAGCCTAGGTCCCATCTTAGTCATCGAGGTGTGCTCATGCATGGTGATGAAAAGGAAACGGTCCATGATGGGCTAGGCCAGACAGCGGCGAGACACCAATCCCCACGGCACAGTGCCGGCACAGTAGACCAGTGGTGGTAATGGCCGGAACCACTGGCTCTCACTGGTATGTGGCAGCGAGGTGTCATGACAAGCTACTTGAGCCGCCATTCGTCATGGGCCCTTCTGACAGCTGACGCACGTCATCCCCTTGGGGGGGGCACGGGAAGGCTTGAAATCTTTTGGCGCCACCTGATTAGGGTGGAGGACGAGCTGTCCTTGCAATCCCGAGGCCCGGTTGACTCCCAGCCAGGACATCCACCACCCGCATGCTCCTCTCTGTGATGCGATTACGGTGCATATGTTGCCGCATCGAGGGTGGTTGCATCCATGTGAGGTACCAGTGCTGTGCTGTGATGGTGATACCTACTATGGGGGCCTGGTCTCAGGTCAGAAGTCCCATCATGTAATTCATCAGGCCCCCGCTGTTTCCGAAGGAAGGAGGGTCGAGGCGACGTTGAAGCGGCTCCGGAGCTACGTGTGGTTTCGCACGATCTGTATCGATCGAGTCGCGAACGGTGAATGAAGATCGGTGGTGGTGGTGGTGGGGGGGGGGGGGCGTCCCATATCAAAGATGTAACGTTTGATGGCTTTGGATGATTATCATGTACGGAGGTATCTGGGTACGTACCTATCATGCCTGGTGTTCCCCCGATCGAGCTTAGTGTCATCTCCTGTGGGTGGAACACGGCGGACCAATCATGCCGTCCGTAACCCCAACCCTCCTGACTACCTTTCAAGTGAGACCAGACGGCCGTACTTTCGGGGGAGAGGTGCTGCTGAGTGCTGCAGCCTCCCGCCCCCCTCCAGCGACCCACCGAGACACGCACACCAGCTTCAGACGTGCCGTCGCCCGTTAGACACCGGCCAGGGATCTCTAGTTCGCTCTCTTCTGCCTGTTCCAGCAGTGTGGATTGGAAGCGTGACGCTCTGGGACTAGCCTGCCCAGCTCCAGCCTGCCCAGCTCCAGCCTGCCCAGCTCCAGCCTGCCCAGCTCCAGCCTGCGCAAGCAGCCGCACCCGCATTCCCCCTCGAGCACTATCGACTGTCGCGTATCGGGCTCAACGGCCGAGCTGTGCCGTCTGCAATTGTCTGTCGCGTGGTATCTGCATACGACCACATATACCAGGCTTGACCTAGGATTCTCACGGCACAGGAATGTTAAGCGGGCGTCTCAGCTAATATGGCGAAGCCAGAGGCCGACCTGGACCCACTATGGCTGGACCTTGATTGGTAAGTGACCTGCAATCGTCGACCCCCCCCCCCCTCATCTCTGCGGCGCATACGACGCTTCGTCCTCAGTTGTTGACTGTCTCCTTCCGCGGAATACTTCATGGCATGTTGTTGCGCTAACCGTCACTCGGTTGTAGGGCTATTGGGCAGATGCTGCTGATGGGCTGGGACGGCACTGAAGTCAGGAGTCTTTCCCTCCACGATACCTTCGCAAAGAGATTACTGAACACCCGCTTCAGGTCACTCCGCAGATCCGTACCCTTATTGAGGAATATCATCTTGGTTCCATCATCCTCACTGCCAAGAACCTGAAGTGTAATTCCGAGTCCACACAGCTCCTGGTGCCTCCCCACAAGACACTGACCATCTCACTCTCTAAGCCGCTCACGAGACAGCAAAGCTTGTTCAGGACCTGCAGACAATTGCTCACAACGCAGGACACCCGTGTCCCTTACTCATTGCCGTGGATCAGGAGAATGGCGGTGTCAATAGTATCTTCGACGAGGACTACATATGTCAGTTCCCGAGTGCCATGGGGCTGGCGGCCACAGGCAGCCTTGATATGGCATACAACGTAGCGAAGGCTACCGCCAGGGAGATCTCAGCCGTCGGTGTCAATCTCATCCTCGGTCCCGTCCTCGACGTCCTCACAAACGCCCGGTTCCAGCCAATCGGTGTCAGGAGCAGCGGTGACGACCCTCAAGAGGTTTCGCAATACAGCATTGCTGCCATCAAGGGCTATAAGGATGCAGGCCTCTCGACCTGTGGCAAGCACTTCCCAACTTACGGAAATCTGGATTTCAGAGGCTCGAGTCTTGACATTCCCATCATCACACAGACCCTAGAAGAACTCAGCCTCAGCGCTTTGGTACCATACAGGAATGCCATCGCAACCGGCAAGCTGGATGCCGTGTTTGTCGGCGGCTGCGGCATCGCCTCCGCCAACATGAATGTATCTCATGCCTGTCTTTCTGACCAGGTTGTCGATGACTTGTTGAGACACGAGTTGGGTTTCAAGGGCGTGGCCATCTCCGAGTGTCTCGAGATGGAGGCATTGTACCAGGAAATTGGTGTCAAAGGAGGCACCGTCATGGCCGTTGAGGCAGGTTGTGATCTGATTCTTCTGTGCAAGGACTATAACGTGAGTGTTCTTCTCGGTTTCGAGATGGGATATGTTCGTGGAAGATTCGATGGTGTCAGAAGTGGCTGTGAGGACCCGTGTCCTACACACCCTTCAACTTCATGATCCTTGTGCCCCTCGACTATACTGCCTTCCTGCTCTCCTGACCGCTTGGCTTAGAGGCAAGCATCGGATCCTTTGTCCCTGCATGAAATAGAGAAGAGCAAGAGGAAAAGAGAACCGAACAGGAAGAGTCAGCTGACTGTTCTCAAGATTCAACTCGAAGGTATCGCTGGGCTAAAGTTGGGAATCGAGAATGGTATCATCGGACGGGAAAGGATCATGACTTCGCTCAGACGAATTCTTCGGATGAAGTCGAAGTGCACTTCATGGGCCGAAGCCCTCAACCCACCTGGACTATCTCTGCTCTCACAGATCCACGCGTCACACCTTTCACTATCCAGAAAGGCCTACGAGAGCTCCATTACAGTAATGCGGGACAAAGACCGGCTGCTCCCGCTCTCTCAGTCTATGGAACAGGATGAAGAGCTCCTACTACTGACCCCATTGGTCAAACCGTTACCAGCATCAACTGCAACCAGGGCCATCGAGGCGAAGACCTCCAAAAGCTCCACCTCCACCGAACATGATAAATGGCTTCACCGAGACAGGGGCGCCATCATGAGCGGCGAAGGCGTGTTCAGAGAGTTTGGCAGATCGCTGGCGCGTGCCAGAAACGGAAAGCTTCTGCACACTTCTTACACCGCGAATGGAGTAAGACCCGTTCACGAAAACCTGATTAACAGGGCTTCAGGCATCATCATTGTCACAGCAGATGCCAATCGCAACCTTTACCAGTCGGGCTTCACAAAGCACGTGGCTATGATGTGCTCAATGCTTCGTGCCAGTGGCCAGAAGAAATCACTCGTCGTTGTTGCTGTCAGCTCACCCTATGATTTTGCCATGGATAAGACGATTGGGACATACATCTGTACTTTCGACTTCACAGAAACTGCGATGCAGGTTGGTACCTCTCAATCGGAGATCACTCTCAAAACGCTTCCATATTTTCAAGGTTTGAGAGAAAGTGAGCTGACTGGCTCGGAACAGGCACTGATCCGGGCACTGTTTGGGGAGTTCACACCGAAAGGCACGCTGCCCGGCACATTGAGAAAGAGCAAGAAGGTCGTGAAATCAAGACAGCAATGGCTCGTCGAGAACTACGAGAGCCAAAGGGACAAGAACAGTCTCAACGATCTCCTCCGGGCTATTGCGAAAGCAAGCGCGCCGAATCTCGACTTCTTGAAGTCGACCTCTGCCGCGTCGTTCGAGGTGTCCAGTGCGAACGTTGAGGAGTCACATTTCGTCGTCAGGAATAGCAGCACGAAAGCGCTGTACGGGTTCTGTGCGACTTATTACATCAACGACACTGGCATCATTGGAGCCCTTCTAGTCGAACCAAGCAAAAGAAATGTCTCGATCGGTCGTTCACTCCACCGTCGGGCATTGAGGCATCTTACCCAACATCCCGGCGTTCAAAAGCTACAACTTGGCACATCATACCCGTGTGTCTTTCTTGGTATACCAGTCGATGAGAGTGGAGCTGTGAAGTCATGGTTCACCAATAGTGGCTGGGATACGCAGTTCCCCAGGACGTTAACGAGTATGGTCATCACGGATGCAAGTAGTTGGACCGCACCTGATGGTCTGACGCAAAGCATAACGCGCGCAGGAATCAACTTCGACCTCATTCACGGGTTAGACAACGCGGAGAGCGTTCTGGCTCATGTCAGCTCGCTTGCGCACGCCGAGGTTTCGGAGCTGTACAGGTTCGCCCTTCAAGAAGTCAAGACTTGTGGAGTTGTTAGGGCCAAGAACGGTGCGGGAAAAATCCTCGGAACCGTCATCATCTCCTCCCCTGGGAGTTCTTTCCGGCTGAAGGTGCCCTGTTTACGGGGCAACACGCAAAGCGAGCTTGTCGGCGGGATCATTGCGCCTCTTGTTGAAGCGAGTGCCCAAGCTACGTTGGTCCTTCAGGGACTGGCTTACATGGGCGTGAGACAGAATAAAGCCCACAAGGCGGCTCGGAGCGTGCTGAGCTGGGTCACGGATGATCTGCATGAGGCACTGCTGGCCATGGGGTTCCAGGTCCTGCAGTCGTTCGAGGAGATCACAAATTCTCCGGAAAATGTAAGTGCCAACAAGATCGTGCGGCGTCGTATAGAGGGATTGTAAGCTGACGCGCGTTAGTGGTCCGACCTATCTTGATTTTTAATATTATACAGACAGGGGACGATATCGAAAGCTCATGACTCCCTACTTGTCCCGCTGCATTGCGGTAGCGCGTGTCTACAGCGCTTGGAATCGCGTTCACTCGTAATGAACCCCGTCTCTGAGGTCGTCTCTGACTAGCAGCTTGGCCCACGGAGGGGTTCCTGAAAGCGGCTATTATGGTATATCCCTGTTCTATGGCAGATCTTTGCACAGACGAACGCCTCAGTGGACCGACACAGCGGGCATTTAGATAAGCGCCGTGACTGGCAATCTGGGGATCCTCTTTCGCGAAAGAGGGGCGGTATCGAAGGGCAGGAATCGAGCATTTCGGCACCCATTCAAGCTCATCTTCAGGAGCTCGAACTCGGATAACGACCTAGACATGTTCCCTTCTCAAGAGAAAATTGTTGTTCCGCGAAACTACCTTGAATGATGAGATGCAGCCAGCCAGCCTATGGGGACTGCGCAGACCCATACCACTTGCGGCGTTCCCTCTATCCGTATCTAACTACAGTAGGTCATACTATGGTACATGCTGGGGTTCCTTCGGCCAATTGGTCTCCTGCATCTGTGATGGGTCCAGGGCCCCCCCACCTCCGCTGAAAAGGGAGATAGGGACCTTAAATGAGTGGTTCAAGCCAAGCCTCCAGGAGCCCCGGCGCCCGGGTCCTTGGGCGACGTGCAGACGCGCCTGCTTTCTGCGTTTGTCGGACGGGTCCAGTCAAGAGCCTGCTGACTATGCCAGGTCGAGGTCTAGTTCTCACCTGCATCCCATCGATCACGAACTGCGCTGTGCGGCCGTGACCCTCCGCTACAACACGCTCCGGCAGATTGGCTTCCGGGCACCCTCTGCCGCATGCACCCACCTCACCTCTGGCGCAGCCCGAGTCGCATGGCGACAAGCCGAGAATGCCATGGCGACTTACAACTCAGGTCACGGAGCCGGATCCGGGCTTCCAAGCGGTGCCGTACCTTCGCACGGCCTGCCCATGGCCCACAACATGACCAATGGTGGTGTGGCCATCGACGTCTTCGACCAGGAAATGAACTTCGATGACTCGCTTCTGTAAGAATGATGCGCATTTCCATCTCCCCATCACGCCCATATGGCACGTGGCGGACACGTGAGAGACCCGCTCTCCGGATTGCGCTCCAAGAGTTGGCCCTCCTCTCAGACGACCACCTCTGATGAATATGACAGAGCCCCGTGTTAACCATCTTGCAGTGATAGCGTACACGGCCTCGCACCGCTCCCGTTTACCCCCTCCTACGATTTCGAGAGCTTCAATACGTTCGAAGATCCCTTCTCCTATTCGACCCGCCCCACTTTCGACGTGCCCGCCGACAATGAACCATTCAACGAGGGGTCTCCGGCGCAGGAACTGGACAATAAACTGCTCGGCTTCTCGACACCGTTTCTCAAGGCCCAGATCATCGATGGGGCAGGAATCTTCGCCGAGGCAAACCTTTCGGCGGAGCTCCTGGGAATGTTCTTTGTCGCCGAGGATGTCTTCGGAGGAGAGAATACCGGGAGGCCGCTGGAGCTGACGTGCTACCGGAGAAACCTATGGCAGTGCTCCGGCCAGATCACGTTGCCTCGACACATCAGCCATATAGTGGACGAACAGGGGCAACAACTTCCGGTGTTCGAATTGGCCGCTTCGATCTCCGCCATGGAATCGATCGAGGGGAAGCCTACAGAAATTATATCCATACCCTGGAAGTCATCCGGTGGTGAGGACACCAAGTCGCCGTCTGCACCACCAAATATACCCCTCGATCTGTCGACAGGGCAGGAGCTGGACCACAATCGGGTCACCCTCCCGGTCTCCTGGAAGAGGCTCCAATTCAAGCATGCGACTGCGAATAATGGCCGGAGGAAGGGGCTTCAGCAGCATTACGTCGTGCAGATTAACCTGCTGAACAAGTTGAAGAACGGCCAATTCACAAAGATCGCGGAGATACAGTCCGGACCGGTCATCGTCCGGGGCCGAAGCCCCAGGAATTTCGACAGTCGCAAAGACGTTCCCCTATCGAGCGAGAAGAAGACCGAGAAACGGGCAGCGACAGCCTCAGCGGATGCTGCGACGCCTATTCCCAAGACGGAAAAGGGAGCAGATTTGGGAGAGAATATACACAAATACCACTCATTGGATAGCATACAGGTACGACATGCGGGCTGCGGTCCTTGAGCGGCTTAGGAATCTCGCTGACTCTATCATATATAGCAACCCGGCGACTGGGCGCAAACACCATCATACGAGCAGCATAGTCCCCACCCATCTAAGAAAGTCGCAGTGGCAGTATCACCAAATGCAAACCGGCCACCAGTGCCAGCATGGTCATCAAATGCATCGATATCAGCAAAACTCAGCAGCGTTGCGCCCACCCCCGCTACACCACGAAGCAGCTCGTTCCAGCGCTCGGCGCCGCCACCCTCGAGCCTACCTATCAACCTGTCTCTTTCCGAGGACGAGCGCAGTCCCAATCGCTCTAACTCCGATTCCATTTCACCACAATTTTCTAAGATCTTGGCGGCCAGCCTGAATCAACAGAAGAACCTCGAAGACGAGGAGGAGGAGCTATACGAGTATTTCCCCCTTAGCCTGGATGACTGGTAAGTAAATTTTCGCTCCAATAGGCTCTGCGCACCGACTACCGTGGGCATTTGTCCATTCATGAATGCGGCTACTCTAGCCATCTTATTCAAATTCAAGCTGACCTTGAACCCTTGTATAGGATGCCCCCCGTCGATGCAATATATCGTCCTCACGTTGTACATCATACCATCGTGCCCCCTGATATCGAAGCGCAGCAAGTCCGCAGCAGGACGAAGCGATATTTTTCTTCGGACTGAGGCTTCCTTGTTGCTAGTCCGCCGCCCGGTTTACACGTCAATCCCTGTGGTTATCTGCTATGATAGATATGTGACAAGACATCACCGGCATGGTCCCGTGTGTACGAGTGGCTTTTCTTTCCGCGAGCGGTTTATGGGCATGGGCACTGGGCACAGGATGTTGGCAATTTGTTCATCAGGGATCAATGTGATATACCCTTTCTTTTTTTTCTCTTTTCTCTTTTCTCTTTTCTTGTTACCTTCCTACCTTTTACTCGCAAGTGCGCAGGCACAAGTTAGTAAGTACTGAATTTATGAAAGATGCATGTTTAAGGTATTAGCTACTTGAAATATGTAGGATAGGGCCTTTGTTCAGATATGTGCCCGGAAACTTCAATGCCGGGTTATGTGCTACTTCTCCATTCTTATACAACCATATAATGACCTGATGTACACCCATTACGATCCATGAAGGCCGATGAAGATCTGGTACATCACGAATCTCTCAGTTTGCCTTGCCCTCCTCCAAACAAGCTAGGGCGACCGCTGCGCCTAGCAAGGAACTCTCTTTGGCACCAACAAGGTTGATGGATCCAGGTCTCTCCCCGTCCGAGGAAATTAGTTGGTCGATATGGCTCTGTAAGTTCTGAAGGTACTGAGGATAATGCTCGACCACAGAGCCATTGAAGGCGACCACATGATCGTCCAGGCCCAGCTCATCGCTCGCAGTGACAACATCACCGAATTGTGCTTCGGCCTCGTTCCTAAATTGCCAAAGAGCGAACAGGCACGCTGCTACGATGGCACTCGAGCGACGTGATATCGAGGAAGCCAGGTTCCGAATGAAGAGGATGTCTGCTTTCGTAGGTGCGGAAGGGGATGGGTGGCGGGATGTGAACAGTGTGAGAGAGGCTTCTAGTGATGATGGGTCGTCTCTGCAGGTAGAGGAAGTTAGTTACGTTGAAGACGAGATGGCAACGGATGTGATACGTACCCTTCTATTAACGATATCGTCTCTGTGTCAAGAGAGTAAGGAAGTAGCAACGACGGCGGCACGACACCTCCTAGCACACCGGTCGACCCAATAGCCTCGACCAACACTAGCCTGCACATCTCGCCGAGGTAGCAGCCGCTGACGAAGTGCTCCAGGGGCTGAAAGTCCGGCTTCGGGTGGGCTGCGTTCAGTGCCTTGTCCCACCGTGTCATGGGTAGGATCCCCTTGCCGAACATGCCCAGCTCGGTGTTGACGATCACATGGGTGGCCTTCTCGAACCAGCTCGTGGGACGGTCGCCAAACTTGTCCCGTCCGATCGCCGAAACTGGCAAGTGCACGGCGATGTTTACGCCTGTGCCCAAGATCAGACTGAAACGTGTCGAGGAATTGAGATATGCCCCCGACAAGAGCGCCGCGGTAGAGTCGTTGACGATGGCAGCCAGCTCGACGCAAAGGCCCCTGGTGCGGCATGCTGACTGGATGATGTCGCCAAGATCCCGCCCCAGAAGGCTGTTGGAAGTCCGGAATCCCTTGCCCATGCTCTGCAATCTGCCGCCTTTGAGAGAGGTTTGCCTGACAGGAATATCAGTAAACGGGTCATTCTGTCAGGACCATATATATGACCTAGGGCTTACTCGATGGGAAAGCTCCACGCCAGACCCATGAGTAGCGGATTCTCCGGCGCGATCTCTGGCTCCGACGCCTTAGAAACAGTACCCACTACTTTCTGCGCCACCCAGTCGAAGAAGGCCATGCCTTCGAGATCCTTGACCTTGCGGTCAATCTTGAACGAGTCCTGTCGCACGATACGGCTCGCACTGCCTTGGGCCTCCCGACCCCTGAGCTCCACCAAGGCGACCCGCAATGTCGAACCTCCCACGTCGAGAGCGAGGTACTGGCCATGCCCGGATCGATTGGGCAGCTGGTGGTTGTATGATGGTAGCATACAAGCTGGGTTGTTCAAAAGACCGTCCTTGAACTGTGCCTTCAACCTCGATGAGAACTCCCTCAGCGAGTGCCCCTGGATCGGCTGTAGAAACAGCTCCTCGACCTCCTTGAGGAATTCATCAGCACTCCGCCTTGGCTTCGAGGCAACCGTTGTGCCGTTGGATATAGAGTCGGGCCCGGCGCTCTTCAGTACGTCCGGGCTGAGCCAGAAAGCGAACAAGGCCGCGATGAACGACTTGCCTCTCAGCAAGGACTTGACCGCCGCGGCGAAGATCTCCCTGATCGTTGGCATTGCAGAAACGAGCGGCTGCCCCAACAGTCGAGGCGAAAAGCGGATCGTGGTCGTAGGGATCAATGCATGAGGACCAAGCAGTTGGCGACCGAAGGCAGAGATCTACTGAACCCCGTTTTATGTCATGGACCCAGCCGACACCCCAAGCTAAATTGTGCAGTAGGGGGTCAACCTTGCGCCCACAATGGTCGGTCCGTTTGGATATGAAAGAACCCGACCGTGGTAAGTAAGACCTTATGTGGGCGACGTTACTGGGTCACACGGGCCCATGTGTTTGCAGTTGCAGTTGCGCTTGCGGTGACCGGGTCCCCTTCGAAACAGTCAGAGGGTCGTATCAAAGGATAAGGGGAAAACGGTAGGAAGCCGCCGGAACAGGGTGGGCAGACGGGACTAGCATGTGGCTACGTCCCCTGAGAATGCTACGAGCCCAGCGCAAACAGTGGTGAGGACGGGACCCAGACCATGCAGGATGGTGTAATACTCTGCCGTCTGGACGACAGAGGCGGGGGGGGGGGTGGGGGGGCAAAACGAGATGTAGGAGGCGGCGTGGCAGGCTGTACACCCACGAGAACCCAGAGAAAGGCAAAGGGAAGACGTGGGAACAGACGAACCGGAGAAGCCAGAGGGCCAGAGGAGGTGTCGAGCTCACCGAGTGTCAGCAGAGCTCGTTCATGGTCCGGCCTTCAGAGGGTCCCCTTTTGCAATGCCTCTTAGTAGTAGGCTTGACAACGATCTCGAAATCACTTCAAAATACACCACGCATATCCGCAGCCGGAGAGGCTCCCCAGTTACCAATGCAGGTGCTAAGAGAAAGAAGATGAAAGACCAATAGCTGCAGACACGACGAACAGCACGCTGTACCATTGGCTACCCCGGAAGATGGACAGCAGCCAGGAGCATGCCGGCTGCCTCGAGGTGGGCGTGGTGGTAGGTACCGCGCACTCCCAAAACAAGGTGAAGTAACGTTGCGCTTGATGGCAACGCGGATCACTGGAGGCTGGACGGGTCTTGTTGGCCGTCGCTGACGTGCAACCCAATTTTCCCGCGAACGAAGAAACCAACGGGCTCGGATGTGGCAATAATCCCGGATCAGATCTGCTCACGGCACCGGAGCATCAGAATTTGTGCAGGTGATGGGGTGTTGGGAAACCTAGGAACTCGAATACACATGGGAGGACGAAGTTCTGCCGGCATAGAATGTAACATCGACACGCGGAACCAGGGAAAATAACTAAGAGACCCCGCGGACCCTTTGTTCAAGGGATGGACACGCCTCCCCCCCCCCCCCCCCTGACCCCCGCATCCCACCGAAATTAAGAAAGAAGAAAAGGATTGTGAACCAGGGAGACAAACATCAACCAACTCAACGGCAGAGAAGACATGCCGAGGATCCAATCCACAAGCGCTACAGCGGGTCGCCTATTCAGGGACAGTACCTGCGATCTGGATAAGACCGCAACATGAAATCCGGCCCGGCGCCGCAACGTCGAGACGTAGCTCTCGATAGCCTGCATCGGCCGCCGTGCCGGGACAAGCTTCCTATGTACTGGACATCATCTAACGGGCATGAATGGGTCAGGTCAACATGGGGGACCGCGCTTGCGTAACCCAACCTTGTATCTTGTTAATCATCACATGCCGCCACTTGTAGGACCCGAATCGATGGCACATGCCTTCAGGGACCGCCGGATACAACGTCAACCCAGCCTGGGCCTATCTGGATCTGGCCTAATCGCCCACGCCCATTGACACCGTTGCCGCCCATCAGATCTCACACGGTGGGTGATCTCCTCCACCACCAACACCACCACCATCATAAAAAATCGCTTGTGAACGTTCCATCTCCCGTCCCGCCCTTGTGTCATGTCAGGAGCCCCCCCCCCCCCCCGTCTCCAGGGAAGCATTCCCGTGTGCTCTCCACTGGATAGCCCTCATCATGGCACGCCCTAGCATCCTGATAACGGGTATGCCCCGGCCGAGGATCGGTAGCGACTCGTAAGTGCGTGGCTTGAGGTCGTTGTTGGAAGCCGTTGCCACAAGCCCTTATCATTATGTAGTCTAGCTGTAGTCGGGATCTCACCTGTCCTCTCCTCCAGCGGTGCATTCTACTCCCCGGAAGCTCGAGCTGCACGGAAAGCACCCGAAGCTCCTTCTGTTATCTACCGCCAACAATCCTATTGAGCCCATCCAGCTCCGGGACTGCCGAACCTTCACCCGTGCTGGCTGCCACCGTCAAAATGAGACTAATCATCCGTGACGACTCCGACCAGGCCAGCGCCTACATCGCCAACTACGTTGTGGAGAGGATCAAGCATTTCTCCCCAACGCATTCTCATCCCTTCGTGCTGGGGCTCCCTACAGGCTCTAGTCCTCTCGGCGTCTACAAGATCTTGGTGGAAAAGTACAAGGCGGGCGAGGTAGGATCACCCGGAAATAGTAATCGGCATCCTTAACACGTCATGGCTGATGTGCAATCGCTACAGATATCATTTGAGAATGTTGTCACGTTCAACATGGTATGCTGCAGTTCGTGGAGTTCGAACCGTGTCCTCGAGCCCCGGAACTAACCCGTCTTCTCCAGGACGAGTACATTGGGATCCCCAGGGACCACCCGGAGAGCTACCACAGTTTCATGTGGAAGAACTTCTTTCAGCACATCAACATCCACCCCAGCAACGTCAACATCCTGAACGGCAGTGCGCCTAACCTCGAGGCCGAGTGCGTCGGGTATGAGGCCAAGATCAAGCGCGTGGGCGGCATCGACCTGTTCCTCGCCGGCATAGGCGAGGACGGCCACATCGCCTTCAACGAGCCGGGATCCAGCCTGGCCTCGCGCACGCGGGTCAAGACCCTTGCCTACGATACTATCCTGGCCAACTCGCGCTTCTTCGGCAACGATCTGGAGAAGGTGCCCAAGATGGCACTGACCGTCGGCGTGCAGACGGTCCTGGAAGCCCGAGAGGTCATTGCGATCATCCTCGGGGCGCGCAAGGCGCTGGCGCTGCAGAGGTGTATCGAGCAGGGTGTCAACCACATGTGGACGCTCTCGAGCTTACAGCTGCATCCCCATCCCATGATCGTGTGTGACGAGGACGCCACATTGGAACTGCAGGTCAAGACGGTCAAGGTGAGGATCGGCCCGTCCCCTTTCCGGGCCGTAATCTGTAGCAGCAGCGCATCATAGATCTGAACAGCATGACAAGCTGACCGGCCACAAACAGTACTTCAAGTCGATAGAGACCGTCGCTCGCTCCCAAGGCTTCGAGCAGATTCTCCCATCCAGCATCCGCACCGGCCCCGACGTCAAGGCCGTCAAGCCGATCGTGGCCCAGCCGGTGCCCACGACTGTCGTCGACGAAGTCTCCCCCACCTCACCTCATTCTCAGTCCCCAACCATTCTATCACCACAGCCCACGACATCCAGGTTTCTGCGCGCTACTTCCCCTGCGAACGAGTATCCGGTGAGATCGGTCTCGCCCGATATGGAGCTCATCAACGACAGGATGGCGGACCGGATGCCCGAACCTGGGCTTGCGGCTATGCGCCTCACGCCAAATCCGGAAGCACAGATGGTGAGACAGGTCGGTGTGCACTAAGCCTGGTCTTCCCCTTACTAGTCGCAAGGTCTACCGTGAGATGGGGTCTGTTGGACTGTTGCATGCATCGAGATTGCGCACGCTGGTATACCGTGTGATTTTCTTTGCCAGGCATACCCCTCAAGGGATTCACCAGATTGAACATGGTCGCCCGAGTACTGCAAAGGGGTTGTAGCTATTGGTGGTAGAGACTTATCTAGGTTCAGTAGATCCCAAAAAGGGCTGCATCCTTATATCGACCGTTGACCTAGACCATCCCGCCGTGCCCGCATGGTCGGCAAGTACCCCGTAGTTTGCGTCTGACGCTTTCCGAGAGCACTACTATGCGCTTTGAATCTCCGTTCGCGTTGTGGTGGCGTGTCTTTACAGCGTCTAGCAGCCTTGACCTCCGAGATTTCTGTCGGGGCCGCTGGCTTGGTTACCGAGTTCTAAGAACCCCTGCGAATACCCGCCGTTGGATCAATAAGTGACAAGAGGCAGGAGGTCGTGACCAGAAACGGAATATAGGCCTCCAGAGCCTGGGGCCTTGAAGCTGATAGCACGCACGCGATTGCCCTGGAGCAGTAATGCGTTGAGTACCTAGGTAGATGATAATAAAGATTGTGGCTGGATAGCTGCTACATTATACAGATGTAAGGCTGGAAACAGAGAATGGGATGAATGAACTTCTATCATATCAACCAATATCAGTACAAAGCTTCCCGTGGTATCTGTGTTTCTTGAAACTCCTAATATCAAACCCGATGGCGTCCTTCCAATTTCCTCCTCATGTCGGCTCCTCCATCACAGATTTTCGAATCTACTCGGCTTCTTAATAGCCTTCCAGAGTGAATATCAACAAGGCTATCTCTAAGGGAACCCAGGAATCCTATCAGGTTCACTTGACGCTATAGCGGCCGACCCGTCTGTATCATACCGCTCGAGAGCAGGGGGGATTACTGGTGTTACATCCTCGGGGGTGAAGAGATCCTCAGCAAGATCCATGGCGGATAGAGGTTGCTGTGTCTCGAGGGTTAGAAGAGGCTGATAGGTCCTAGCCTCCAACATTGTTGATTCCAGTGAAACCTCAGGAATGACATCCTCAGGAGTAGTGAGCTCTTCGGCCAGCTGGTCGGCCAGCGAGGGCTGGCGTTGGATAGGCGTCGACAGGGAGCCTTGGGATATCGGAACAATCATTAGCGACGAGTCGAGAGGACCTTCACTCTCGGCAGACATGTTCTCGAAAGGCTCGTTAAAGGATCCGGCCGCCCACTGCTCCGCGAACAGACGCTCCTGCTCGAGAGCCTCGATTTGCGCCAGGAGCGCGGGATCCACGCTAGACTGCTCATCGTTTACAACCTGCTCAGTCTGCTTTCGGGGCTCCGGGGATGGGGCACGAGGTGGTGTGATCACTCTTGTCGTTGCTGCTGGCTGCACAGAGCTCTCTCTGCTTGCGCTGCGACTGCGGGAAGGAGTCTCAAACATTGAGACCATGGCAGAGATTCGACCACCCTTCCTGCCTCGCTGTGACGTTTGCTGAACAAATGTTGGACGAGACACGTTCGCGACGTCGCTGGTGTAGCTAGTCGCAGCAGGGTCAGCGCCTGTGGCCGTGATATGCAGCGTCGAGGGACCGATTATGTTGCTCTTCACGGATACAGCCGGGTGTGTGGCCTTGCCAGCACCTGAACCGAAGAAGACGGGATGCATTGCTGCAATGTCATGCGTATAACCGGTCGCAGCAGGATGGATGATCAAGCTCCTCGAGGTCAAGGACGAGGCAGCAAAGACAGGGTGCCGCTTGGAGCTGTCGAAGGGCCTGGAGACGTCGGTCTTGGTACTCAGTGTCATAGCTGGGTGCGCAATAACACCAGTTTCTGACCCGAAAAAGACAGGATGAACGACCGTGACATCGTAAGTATAGCCAGTGGCGGCAGGGTGGATGGTCGAAGCCTTGGAGGTCAGCGACACTGCGGCAAAGACCGGGTGCCTCTTGGACGCATCAAAGGGCTTGCCGTAACTCTTTGAGATAGCTTCAGCCAAGGCCGCAGCCCAGTCTGCAGGAGCGGCCTGGATTGGTGCTCTGCGAGGTTTTGCTAGATGGACGGGGTAGCTTGCGGCGATGGCCTCGTCAAGAGCCGCCTGCCACTGTTCGATAGACACAGCCCTGATTCCCGTTGTGACGGCCTCCTGCTGAGCACGCTTCGGCTCTTCGACTTGTGCCACAATCTCCGGCGGTGTTTGCACGAAACTGCGCATAGGCGAGATCCAGTTCCGCTCAGGCTCCCTTTCTACATGCGCCATCCAGAGTGTAGTAGATGTTAATTTGTCTAGAGGCTTCCTCTCTGGGGAACGAGGCTTGCGGTTGATCTGAATAGCGGCGGGAGCCTGGGCCGTAGTTCTGAAATCGGATCGAGCCGATTTTGGTTCGAACAATCCAGGATTGGTCAGCTCCTTGGGAGAAGAAGCGGCAGACCAGAGAAGATGCTTCGGGCTGTTTCCTAAGGACAGCCAGTTCCGTGAAGGCTCAATCTCTGCGCTCGCAGCCCAGAGTGTTGTGGAACTCAACTGTTCGAGGGGCTTCCTCTCGGCGGAGCCAGGCTTCCGGTTTATCTGTATCGCGGCTGGAGGCTGGGCTGTGGTTCTGAATTCGGAGCGACCCGACTTTGGGTTGAATAATCCAGAACTGGCCATCTCCTCAGGGGAAGAGGCAGCAGACCAGAGAAGCTGCTTTGAGCTGCTTCTAAAGGCCAACCAGTTTCTCTCTATCTTAGCTGTAGATGCAGACACAGACACCCAGAGCGTCGTTGAAGTCAGACGATCCAGAGACTTCCTGACCGGCGATCGATATTTTCGTTCCATTACAACAGCAGCGGGTGCTTCAGTCGTTGTTCTATAATCTGTTCGGCCAGACTTAAGATCAAACAGCGCTGGATTTGTCATTGGCTTTGGGGACACAGGCGGCGACCAGAGCATCCTCGAAGACTGCTTAGCTTGGCGGACCACTTGCTTGACGGGGGATACAGCGCGTGTCTCGGGAGCAGACCTGGACTTGAACACCCACATCTTGGGTTGCGGCGAAGGCAGCTCTGGTGCTGCGGCTGCCCAGAGATTGACACTATGGATGGTAGCAGGCTCGGATTTCCGAGGCTTCGCACGGGCGGTGGACCTAACAACATCATAGCTTTCCCAATCCTGAGGATGAGGCAGGCCTACGCCATGTTCGCCTTGTTGAGGCTGCCCCTGCCACTGCCAGAGCGACAGGCTGCTCACAGTGGTCTCGGACCAGGTATCCTCAGGTGTGTCCACCTCTGAGTATTCAGATGACGAAGGCGACTCGGTTGACATCTGATCCTCCGACGAGCTTGGCTTAGGCAGATTCTTAGGTGACCACATGGGCGACTCGGAGACGTTGATCTTCAGAGTCGGAACTGTCCACAAGTTGTCGCTTGCAATGACAGCAGGCTGCGCCGAGAGGCGGGGCTTGGCACGAACCGTCTCGATGGTCTGATCATATGTGTGCCAATCCTCTGGTTGTGGCAGTCCCTGTTCGTGGGCACCACGTCGCTTCTGTGATGACGCCTCCCACAGCGTGTTTGGCTCCATTGGCGGCAATGGTGATGGCATCTCCTGGAGCTCATCATCTCCCTCTTCGATACCCGCGAGGATGGTCTGGCGGTCAGAACGTTCGGCCTCGGCCTTAAGCTCCCCATAGTAGTTATCAACCACGTCAATAGTGGCGTCACGAGACGAACCAAAAAAGCTGTTCGTGGACGGCACATCATCGGTCTTGAGCAGACTAGCAATCTCGAACAGCGTCGTCTCATCAAATCCACCGTCGCTGTCTGAGCCCATGGAGCTAGAGTCATCGTCCCTGTCCTCGTCGTCGTAGTCATCGAAGAACGAAGAGGAGTACTCAGACTCTTCTAGCTGCCTGGATCTTGCATCCAGCGATTTTTGGAACGATGAGCCTCCGGTTGACATTGTGCCGGGCATTGCTGTGAACATCGGCCGTTGTGGAAAGGATGGAATATCGGATTTCTCCCCCCACGGAAATTGGAAAATACCGAGAGTATCGCGCTTGTTGGGTAGAGGCTGTGGATCCTCAACGATGTCCGGCAGAGCTGTGAACCTTTTGCTCCGGCGCGGCGGGCGCTGTGTCAGTGGACGAGGGTTCGAGACAGTTCGGGAGCGTTGGATACTGGGCTTGTAAAAGTCGAGAACTTCTAGTTCAGATGGGAGGGGAGTGACTTCTTCTGCCTTCTGAGTTTCGAATCCGGCATTCCAAAGTCCGGAGGAGTTCAATGTTCCATCGGAGACGGGCTTCTGCCAGAGCTGACTGCTGTTGATAGCCAAGGCCGTGTTCACCTTCCTCTTTGCAGGACGAATCGAAAGACCAGGGAGACTTGGCTCGGCCACAGGCACGTGGTATGGCTTTTCGGGTCTCACCCACATCAAGCCATCGCGGACCTCCGGGGCCTCTGGTGCTGTCCAAAGACCGTTCCCCACCGTTCCCCTTTCTGTCCGAGCTTTCAGAACAGCCGCAAAGTTGCCACTGATTTCGTACTCCGTCTCGGACTCATCCGAGTCCGGTGGTGTCGGGCTGCCTAATTGGGATGAGAGGGCCAGGAAGTTGGTGCCGGGGTTGCGGCTCGGGTCAAGTGTGCCCTGCATGAATTCCTGGTGGGCCTCAGCAAGCTTCTTCTGCCATAAGGTTGCCCGACTGCCGGGAGGGATGCCATCCATCGAGTAGACGGATGACCTTTCAGACATGAGGCTTGCCAGGCGTGCGCGGCGCGAAGCTCTCCAATCTGAGATGGCATCCGAACGAGTAGACGAGTTTCTGGATAAGACGTGTTCCAAGGATGGCTCAGCGGCCGCAGAAGTGCGCCGAGAGTCGGCGGTGGGGGACATGTCCAGAGTTGAGAGTGAATCTCGGGAGAACTCGTGCTGCATGCCATGCCAACGTGTCTCTTGCATGCCCATCTCCGCTTCCAGTTCTTTCAGAAGTGCCTGTCGGCCCGGGCTTTCAACAGATCCCCGGTCCACCTGCTCATACTTCTTCAATTGGGCCTGAATCATTTTCAGGGCCTCTTCGGGGGACGGTAATGGCGAAGGTTCTGCAGCTTCGACTATCGACATCTGCTTGGCCGGCGTCGGCCTGTGGCTCAAGACCAAGGGTTGTGGAGGAGGTTCTCTCCTTGAACCTCGTTTGTCGGAGAGAATCGAGAAGCTAAGCGTCTCCTCGCCAACCCGACGGTGCCATGGACCTGACGATCTTGTAGATGTTGTTTCTTCGACAGGGCTTCCGTCATCGATGGGCGACCTGGAACCGTCGGAGGCCTGACTCTGCTGAACCTCCAGTGCCACGGATGTATCTAGCATAATAGTCATTTCCTCGCTGTTTGTCACAGCTGACACGGCCCGATCATCAAATGGCCTGTTCGAGTTGACGACATCGATAGCACGAGCTTGATGGACCGTCAATCCGATCTGTTGAACAGGCAGAGGAGAATAGACAGAGCCCACATTGGTCGCCGTCTCCTCGTCGAAAGTCGTTGTTGTCGATGCTGACTTGACATCTGCGAAGATCGGCAGTACTGGTGACGAAGCTCGCCTGCCATTGTATGCCACGCTGGTGCCTCGTCCAGGACTTTCTTCAGCACCACCTTCTCCCGCGTCGTTGATGAAGCCTTGATAGGTTGCGTAAGACAACCCCCTCTGTGACCCTTGATCTTGCTCGCCGAAGATGCTGCGCGTCCGCACTGAGGTCGTAGTTCGTTTTGAATCCCTGGAGAGAACATCATGAGCCTCGGTGTCCGCTAGAGTAGGTGAGTCGTCTATGAATGAGGTTTGCATGTTTGGAACAGATGATCTGCGTTCATATCGATCCGCCGGGGCGCCCTGGGGTGCAGGGAGGAGGAATTCGACCTTCTCGTTGAATGTCATGCTCTTCGTGTCATTAGGATGGGGCCGATCCTCTTTCGCCGATTGAGGAGGCGGAGGAAGCGGAGGGAGTGCTGTTGGGCTGCCTGGGTTAGACTGCAGTATTGATTTTCTCTGTAGCAAACTGCCTAGAGACCTGGATTTTCTAAGACCCTTGGGTGGGGAGAAAATTCCGTCTTCTTCAATATTAACGTTCTTGCGAGGAATTGGCCTCGGGCGATGGACCACAGAATTGGAGCGTGGAATTTGCATAGAGGATAGTGCCTTTTCGTTCGTCGCCGGTGCTGCGATTTTAAGAGGAGCAGGTACAGCAGTCTTAATGCCGCGATCCTTGGCGTCGTCCATGACACTGGCGACGAAGTCCGGGTCGTTATAGACAATGTTGTTCACAAACATGACTGTCTCCTGCCTCGTTGGCCCTGCCTCCGCTGCTGCCCTTCGGACCGATGCTGATCGCGGATTCATAGGGAGGCCAGTCGTAGTGCGTTGCTGCAATGGAGTCTTCACAGGCTGGGCCACTGGTTCAGGTGATGATGGTAGCTGACGAGAAGGCCTAATGATCGGCTTGACGCTACCGCTCTCGCTGTCCTGTTGGGGTAGGCCCCGAGCTGCGGACCTGAGCGGCGGCGAAGGGGTACGAGTCGTCGCGCGTGCCATGGACGAGCTTGCTGACGAAGAAGTCCTTGGGCTGGGCCTTGGTGATCTTCTCCGAAGCTCATCGCTGGCGGGTGATAGCTGAGCACCCGTAGTGGACGCAACCTCTAAGGTAGCAGCCTCCATCTGCTTAAGCTGGGTCATTGAAGCAATTGTGTCCTTTCGGACGATGGTCGTCGCCCGCGCGAGGCCGCTCTCTGGACTGACGCTTGTGTCGGCTCTCACAGGGAGAGTTGAGGAGCCTTGTGCAGCCAATAACGCCCTCCTCTCCCTCTCCATCTGAGCGGCCGTCGCTAAATCGGTTGTGGCCACCTTGTCCAGCGGATTGGTGCCACCCTGTTGGAGGACGGGGTTTGAGATCGCCAGCCTCCCCACCGTGATTGCTCTTGCTGGTGCCTTGCTGGGGTTGAAAACCGATTTCTTCGCGCCACTTTCGGGAACTCGCTGTACAGGCGCCTCGTCTGCTCGTAGAGGGGGGAAAAGTTGACCCTGGACAGGTTGCCCGCCAACTACTTGCACTTCCGTCGGAATGGTGGACTGTAGACCCCGTGACTGGCCCGGCATCGGTACCTCCCTCGGTCGAACAAAGGCAGTCATCGAGTTGACCTGCTCGGCCTTTAAGTCTTCGTATCGACTGGGAGGGTAGTAATCATTGGATGCTGCGGTCGAATAGGACCGGGCCCTTGTGATGAGCCGCGGTGAAGGGGCTTCAGGTATCCTCCGCTCTCGATCACTCCGATCTGGGGCCACGAGTGAGGCCGAGACCGCAGTTACAATGACTATGTCAGTCAGTGAGTTGTCCTTTCCCCCTTGCCCCTCTCAATGAGAGGCGTGAGGTAGACCCAGACTTACCGATCAAGATGGCGAGCCCGCTTGCAGGTAGGCTGCTTCTGAAAAGGTAGTCTGTTGAGGCGATTCCCAACAGCATGACCACACTGGCCTGTAGCATATGCAGGTTAGTGACAAACAGTGACAGACTCCGAGAGCGCGACAGGACTGACCGCTAGCCACACGCCCAGTCCGATGAGTAACACCGTCACGGCCTTGGCCCGGCCTGCCTGCTGGCCGCCGTCCGGCATCTTTCCGAGGCCCCCGCTTGAGATGGCCAAGGCGGCTAAGGCCATGAGGATGATCGCATCGGCCGCTACCACGATGACGGCCATGATGAAGATCGACGATAAGGGCACGCAGACGGTGTCGAACTGAGGTCTCGAGAATCCGACAAAGACGGCGCCCAGGCCGAATCGGCCGGCCAGGGTGCCTTGAACGATGTATTGGCCCGTCGACGCCTTCATACCATCGTATATAACCCAGAGCAGAAACTGTTCGATGGAACATCGTGCCACTTGGTCGAAGGTGGTCGTGAATATTATGCCGATCTGACATAGCTGCGTCCCGGTCGGATCTATTAATGTGGTGAAGAAGTCGATCTGCGCCCACAGAGCGGCACTGAGAAGGAAAAGAACGAGGACCAGCCTCTTGCCGTCCCGGAAGACTGACGAGCCATGGCCCTTGACATTGAGGAACAGAGCCGCCGACGCCGCGTTGAAAACGATGCCACTGTGTCCCGCTGATTAGTATTGTCCTTCTCCCTCCCCGAACCTAGGCCGCCTGCCCCGGGAGGGTTCTACTGACAAGGTGAAGGCGGCGGTGAGCGCCGAGGTTGTTCCAGGAATCGCCATGGTGGCGGCGCCAGATGGCGATGGATAGAGAACAGAAAAGCCAGCCCCAGTCAATGGGATATTCAGCAATACAAAAACTTATGAAGGACAAAGTAAACACTTCATCATGTCGTGATGATGAGGGACATGGGTATCACATAGACACGCACACCGTACTCGAGTATTCCATCTCCGTCGACTGTCGACAGAGACAATGCTCCAGCATCGTGGAGAGATGAAAGAGAGGGGAGACAAACAAGCCGGGATCATAGAGATAGACCCAATTGTCAGCGCAGTCTGAGGCAGGCGGGACTAGGAGCGGAAGGCCTGCGGCAGAAGATCAAGAATCCTCAGCGGATGCATCCCTCCACCTCAGGGCCCCCCCGTCGCGATGCGGACAGTGTCCCGATAGAGAGATAGTGTGAGGGTCTCAAACCGTGGCTGCTGGAGATAGCCAAACGGGACATGAAGCCGAGGCGGCTCGCCAGGGAAGCACAGAATGATTGGTGCGAGCAGCTGCCAAACCAGACGAGGGGGCAGGGGCGGCGAGGCTACACGTGCCAAGGCTGCCGGGGTTGCATCGTGTCCCTGCCGAATGGTGTTTCACCTGAAACTTGGGTTGTCACAAAAGCAGCAGCACGACGTCGAGCCGCCCCAAGACGAGCTGTATCCGAGGAATCGCAGATGACCGATCCTCCTCGCATGGAGACCGCAGGAACGGGACGGAACTCAAGAGAGCCACTATAGGTCGCGTCCGCGGCACTCCTGGGCGCCGAGAGCTGTGCAACTACCATAGTAGATCCAAGATCCGAATGGTCATCAGGGCGACGCCGGTCCCGGGCATCACAAATACGACGGAAATCTGGGCACGGACGTCCAGACAGGCAAAGAGAGGCGAGATAGCGTTGGTGACACGTGCGACATGCAGGTTTGGACGCGATCGAAACGAATCTTCACTGACAGTATCGAGGCACGGTGCCCTTCAGCAAAGGAGATGCCTGCTGTTGAGGGTTATTGAAGGTGTCTAAGGCGCCAAGTGAGGCCCTGCCGTCGAGAACCTGTGTCGTCAAGTCGCCACAGCAGCCGAGTCGAGTCGAGTCCCAGGTGGAACGGCCAGTGGCTTCAATCGCCGCGACGTTGACAGAATAGTGCGGTGTACCTGTAGCGATCTGAACTGGGCCCGTAAATGATTTGTCAGGCTTGGGCCCGGGAGAACTTCGCAGTTGAGTTCTGCACAAGCACGCCGCCCCACAGAACTCCCGGGTGGCCTTCCGAGCAGTGACACTTGATTTGCTCAACGAAGAGGCGTGAAAAAGGGCAAAGCATAAAATGTAGGGGGGTGCCTATGGGGGTGTATGCATGGATGATGGGCGATGAGACAGTCCGCGACTCCACCCGCGCGCTTCCAGTATCCTAATTTGGGACCGGCCTGTCACCTCGCCTAGCCTGGCCCGTCCTGCTCCCTCGAGAGCATCATGCCCGGCATGCTATGTTCTGGGTTGTTGAAGACCGGTCTGGACACTCACATACTATGTAGTAGTACAGGCTGCGTTACCCCTTCCTCTTCCAAGGTGGGTAGCTGACCAGATGGGCCAGGTCAGGTCATCCTGACCACCTATGCAGCATGCTATCTTGGCCCTTTACACCCTGCGTCGACATCCTGTCTGAGGCTATCGGATTCAGCTGGTGTCCCTGCCTGTGTCCGGCACTGACCTTCGCCTGGATTGCAAGGTGGCCCGATGCTGTATGTACGCTGGCCACATCCCCCGAGAGTATATCTAGGTAGGCATGTCATCTGCTCATGGGTAGTAGGCCTGACGTCTCGAGGCTCTTTACTCCCAGGCCCGGACGAGCAGCCGAGGCAGGTCGCCCACGTCAGAGCGATCGTGTCAGTCGTCTCCGTGACCCAGTGCACAGTGTTTGCCCTCGTTCTGGCCAACCTCTACAGAGTAAACTGCCATCCAGGGCCAGGCCGTCCTGAAGTAGAACACCCTCCGGCCAGCAGCCGGCCCGGGCTGGACGTCAGCGCCTGGCCGGATCCCGAGCAGACAAGATGCCTTTTATAACCTGAAAATACCCCAAGGAGCCCTACAGCACCGCCAAGAGGTTCGGTGTCAGAGGTGTGGAGCCAACATCGTCTGCTTGAGCCACAGGAGCTGACAGGGAGACAGGAACACAAGAGCTGGAGACCATCCACAGCATTATCAACTCCAGCTCCATCCTCCATGTCTCCTTCAACACGGACTCGTCTCTATCTCCAATGATCCTCCCAATGATAGGGTTCATGGGCTCCTTCTCCCAGGCCGAGCGCAGGCCTCGGAGACGTGTTGGACCTGTATCTCCACAGCTACATCTCAAATCGCCTCATGAGGCTGTCTCGGAACACCCGGAGCGGTCTCTGCCACGACAGTACCCTGGAGACGTTTTCACCTTCAGGAAACGAGGACGACCAGCCCGGGTTGCCACTAAGCGTGGCGGCCAGCTACGTCGACGGCCTCGTGCTGACCTCGACGCTGAATGGGCATGTGTACAACTACCGCTCGGCCGGGGTCTTCGGGCACGCCAGCCTCGTGGAGGACGACGAGGAGAAGCTGTGGGCCATGGAGAGGACGACCAACTCGGTGATACCGGGCAGGTGGGAGAATACCGTGCCCCCCCCCTGGCCAAGTCGGAGCTGGCGAGCACGAGCGTGCTGCGGGTCAGGATCAAGACGGGCGGCGCCAAGATACGGACTGGGCCACCGTCTGCTGAGGCTGGGGATGGTAACATGGATGTCTGGAGGGGGGTGTTGCCTGTGTATCAGACGATAGGCGAGCCGATCCCTATGCCAGAGAGGCAGCAGATGCCTGTGCCGGCACACATCACAGACTTTAGGCAGAATTTGAACGATACGGCGAGGAATTATGCAGTAGGAGCGGCGGCACAGGCCATGCAGGTCAAGATAGCACCTAGAGAAGATGCATGGTGAAGGTCCTGGGCTTCGGCGCTGGGGTATCTGTGATCACGTTCAGTGCTGTGTGGGACTCAAAATCCAACTATATTCTGACAAGAGCTGGGCTTGAACCGTGCACCACCGCACGATTTTGTCAGGGTGGTGATACCCTCAGATGGCTGCACCGCCTCGCCACTGCTCGAGGATGATTCGAGACGAGATACACACAAAAAAAAAAAAAAATCACCACTGACCCTGCCTGTTATTAGTCATAGGATTATGGGGCATTCCCAACGCACAGCGCGAAGCTTGAGGGCCAACCAAGTCTCGTCTGAGGGGGTGATCGAACCGAGGGTGCTTGAGTCCACATTATGCTGTGGCTCCGGCCAAAGATTTCACCAAGCTGCGTAATTTCGTCAAATTGGCAAGTCTGCGCTCTAGCCTTTGCACCAAATCTCCAATCTCTTCGCTTTTTGGTGATCTGATCCAGCTGGTCGTTGATAAGGGCCAGTTGCCGTAACGCGTGGTTGCCAGGTGGGTGTGAAGGGGCCTCAACTGTTATTCACCGTGAACTCACTTTGGGCTAGACTGTAGTCACTGGAGCGCTGCAATCACACTGCTACGCCTCTGCCAGAAATTTGAGGCAGCTTACTTGGTGCCATCGTCTGACATGCTGCCGCATATAGGCAGAACAGTGGCCGGCCCTGGATCGGTAAGAAGTTGTGGGAGGGTCACGATGGCTAGTAGCAAACGATATCAGAGGCAGACCAGACTGACGAAGATCCTTTTCATAGTTTTTATACACTATAGCATTCTAAAGATTAAGTCTGTCTACGGCCCCCTGGCCCATCACCAGTTCTCCCAGACAATGTCGGGCAGCACCGTCCTCATGACCTCCCAGTGTCCCAAGGCGCTCTTCTCGTGCCACTTCTCGAGCGCCGCCGTATCATTATTTCTCAACGTCTGCACTTGACCAGAGGCCTTGAAATCCTTGTCGGTCACCTCATGCCTGGGCGGTAGGAAAAGCTCCCTCGTGCGGCTCTGTAGCATGTCTGCTGCGGTGACCTTGCGAAACCTGACAGGCTCGTCCGTCTTGATACAAAAGATGACCATGTTGGTAAAATCGCGATTTTCTTTTTCGACGACAGCATTGTCGCGCGGGTTTTCGCGGTAGATGCGACACGAGGGGAAGACCTCACGAATAGTCTGGACAACGATCTTTGGGGGCGGGAGCACAAAGTCACCTGCGTAATTCTGGGATTATCATCAGCACATGCGTCCTGAATCCTCACATTGGAGGGTGTCTCACAATTGCCACCACGCCGTTCGGCTTCAGCAGAGCATTGAGATTCTGCAGAAACTCCAAGGTGAAAAGGGGCACCGGCTCAGCCCCGCCTGTGAAGACGTCGTGGGCTATGTAGTCAAACTTGCTATCTGTCTTGTTGACGAGCTCTTCGGTATAGGTGATAGCATCGGCAATGACTGGAGTATGGTTGGATGGCAGCTGAAAGTATTTGGCTGCAAACTCGTGCACCACAGGATCGATCTCAACCACAGTCGTGTCGACTCCGTGTGCAACAAGCGCTGCCGGGAGGGTACCGATCCCAAGACCTCTGACGGGCGGATCAGACTTCGGTATCATCGCGGAGGGCACAAAGGGGGGGACTCACATCACGAGTGCCTTTGCCTCATTGTCCAGGATGGGCTCCGACGTCTCGACGAGTCGCACAGCCTCGAGCATGGTAAACACACCATAGATTGGCTCCGCGACTCTCTTACCCTTGAATCGGATCCACTCCCCCCCGAGGAGACTGTGGTCAGCCCTCATCACCCTATACCCGTGCTCGAGGCTATCGACAACAGAGATGTAACCCGTCGACGACTCCTTCCTGTCAACAAGCACCCACCTGTCTGCCGCCAAGGTGCTGTTGAGAGACTGTGCTGCCATGGGCGTCATGGCGTGCGTGTTGAAGAAAGCCGTGTGCAACAATGCCGGGAGAGCCAGAACTAGATATCTGGAGGGGGCGAATAGCGCGTAGGACGCGCTGAGGATCGCCTCCAACACGATGCGGGTCCAGAAGACCGTCTGTCCGATGTATTGTCCCAGAAGCTTCCCAGAAACGGACTCGACGAGCTTGTAGTACCCGTACGAAGCGATGCCGGGGGCGGCATCACGGATGAAGCCCGGGAGACCGGACAAGTCGGCGCCCTCCAGGTAGTTGGCGGTACAGGCCACCGAGAATATTATGAGAGGGACGACCGTCAGGAGCTCGGTGATGAAAGGCCCCTGGTAGGCAGTCAAGGTTGCGCTGGCCTTGAAGAGGTAGAACTGAGCGGTGGGGATATAGATTGCGATGATGGGTAGTAGATATGAGAGCTTGATGGGCACCAGGCGGCCGAGGTGTAGGTTACAGGCCCACCCGACAAAGAGGGCGGCAACGACGAGCTTATTGTGCCATAATGATACCGGTATTGAGCCATATACGGGTGATAATGTGAGCTCAGAGACGTTGGCATAGACGGCGGCCAGGGCAATCAGGACGAGCGACTTGAGGTAGACGGCAGCCTGCTCCTGGCCCCATCTGGCCCACGTCTCCTCCTTGGCCTTGGACCTCAGGTCCTTCAGCTCTTTCTCGAAGGCTTCCTGCGTGAAGGAGGAGTTGACGTCCGTCACGGTGGCCTGCCTCGCCCTCTTGGCTGCTTTTCTGGGTGGCATGGCGAGGGAGAGGGCAGGGGAGCGATGGTGCGAGCCCTCACGGTCCCAGGCTCAGAAGAAGACTTCTTGGGGCGCGGAGACGGTGGTGACGGGCCCAGCGATGACGAATAATGGATATGTACAGGGGATTTTCAGAATATGCAAGAGGCTATTGCCAAGAATGCAGGCCCAGCTGCTCCCGAAGCAAAGACGTCTGTCTGTACTATGCAAACGTGGAGATGGTGAGGACTTGATACTGTCCATCGAGTTCGACAACAGGTGGTCTGTCCAAAGCGCTGTTCCCAACCCCTGTCGGCCCACGAGGGTTGAAACAGCTTAGGTTAGTTGAGAAACGAGGCTTACAGGGCTTGAGTGAGGGCACTAGGGTCCCCAGGGGTCTTCCCCTGGACCCCCAACGGCTACCGCCGGAAGTGGCCCACTGCCTCCCAGGCGCGCCAGGCTCTGAGCTAAGTGCTGCTTGGGGAAGCTCAACCTCAACCTGCTCCAACCTCAGCGTCGGTTAGCATGTGACGTAAACTCTCCGGGCGGGGAGCTTAGGCAGCTGTTTTCCTGTCCTGTCCTACAGAGTACAGCCACCTCCATTCCAAGGCCTTCGCACCTAAATCTCGATCCTCCCTGGACGGATCAATCGCGGTATCCTGAGGTAGCGATGGCATCCATTCACCAAGAACACCAGCTGGTGGATCTCGGCCAGAGGAGCCTGTTCGGTGCGTTTGTCCCTCTCCGGTCCCAAGACAAGGCAATGCTATCTCCAGGAACACGCTCTCTGACTTGGAGCCTGTCAGTCTCCGCCGCTGCCATAGCGTTCAACCCGACGTTCTGGAAGTAAGTGATCCGCGTGTTGCCTCTGGTTGTTTGCAGAGTTGTGGAGGCAGGATGTCTAACCCCGTCGTCCCCACCAGCATCGTCGCCCGTCGAGGTCAGTTTGTTTCTACACCTCCCCCCGAGGAAGCTCGGCATCTAGCCCATCTGACGCCGATGCAGAGTACCGCACGCGCTTCATGACCAAAGCCTCTGGGGGCAACGCCCAGACAGCCTGCTATGCCCTCGCCGCCACCATCTTCTCCCTCGGTCTCTGCCGCGACTTCCTCTACGAGCGGGCCCTACGACACCAGCCCTCGCACCCCCTCCTCGAGACCGACATGGCCAAATACCTCGGCTATGCCCTCATCGCGTGTGGTAATATCCTGGTCATCACGTCCACGTATGCCCTGGGCATCACCGGCACTTTCCTCGGTGACTACTTCGGCATCTTGATGGATGACATGGTCACCGGGTTTCCCTTCAATGTCTGCGATGCGCCCATGTACTACGGCTCCACCATGAGCTTCTTGGGCTCGGCGCTGTTGTATGGCAAGCCGGCGGGTATACTACTGACGGGGTGGGTCCTCGTGGTGTACCTGGTTGCGCTGCAGTACGAGAACCCGTTCACGGCCGGCATCTACGAGAGGCGGAACGAGCAGAGGGCTTCTGGAAAGGCGTCGGAGGGCAAGAAAGAGCTTTAACCCCACGTCATCATGCCGAGGAGGGCGGATGCACGTGGTACAATGGAGTTGAGGCGGGGTGTTTGACGACAACGTGCGTGTTCGCGGGGGCGTTTGTACCATGGTATACGACACACCTGTGAGCACGCATTTTGGGACGGTTTGGATCAGGCGGGCCTTCGGGAAGTAGGTGTTGGACGGGGCGTAGAGAGGGACCCGAGGGGATGCTCGACTGGCGCATGACGGGATGGCAAGATGCGTGCTTTGACACGAGGATAGGTCGAAACTTGTACCGTAGACAAAAGTACCTTGCCTTGCATGCTGGAGAGTGCCGGGCCCGGCTCCGGGCCGTGGCCACACATCATGACCGCAGTAAGTGTACAGCATCGCCGAGGAACGACAGGCGGGCGTCCGGAGTATTGGATTGGCATCAACCTGCCGCTGGGCGAAAGGTAAAATCCTCCGCAAGAAAATGAGCCGGGACGTCGAGTTCCTGCGCGATTGACTCGGTAGGGTATCTGACTGCTGGTGCCCACTGCACCATGGCGCCTCGGACCCGGGATTTTTACGTGGTGATGGGCAATCCCCCGCCGGGGTGCCCAATTACCCTACATACTGTGGTAGTACCTGGCTGCTTACCTCGGAAGTAGTCCTGCGGCGGTGCCATCTATAGAGTCTTCTACTCGTCGTGACGATGCCTGGAAGCCTGTCGATGGCAATTTCCTATGGTCCCTTCAAAGACGTCATGATACTCAAGCGACAGATCCATGTTTGCACCGACCCTAACGTCAGGCATTTCTCCCGCTCTAGTGAACTCCTACTTCCTCTGACCATCACCCAGTCAACACAAGACCGCACCCCCTCCTCGCCGAATACATCCCTCCTCGCTGGATACGTTCTGCCAGAGAAGGGGCCGGTCTCATGGAGACGAGGTCGGGTCAAGCATCTAGGGCTCCAAATTGCGACGGGGCGGATCTCGCGGCATAGCGGTGAAGATGGACGACCCTCCAGCTACTACCCCATCACCACATGCGCCTCGTGAGGACGGCGGCTCATCACGGACACGGCAGCCTCAAGAATTCAGGAAGGCCCTCACAAGTGGAGCGGCTCGCGGCTCGGGCGAGCTGCACCAGACCCCATGCCTCGATAGCACTGCAGCAGAGCGGCTCGCGGCAGCGAACCTTGAGCATTCGCATGAAGCACCCATGAACGATCCGTCATCAGCAGCAGGCACGATGTCTTTCATCCGGAAATCCTCATCTCGAGCACCCCAAAGAGGCTCCTCGAGGGTCAGCACTCGGCGGAGCCCCTCACGAGGTGCACCGGCACCTGCAGGTGGGCCTGGTCAGCGCTCGCCGATGAACCAGGCATGGCATGCTATCGTCACATTTGGCAAGTTCGTTGGGCCTGGGTTCATGATAGCCGTCGCCTACAGTAGGTTTTCCGATGATCTGGTCCCCTCGCTCTCGTTCTAACCCCCTTTCTCGATGGGAAGACTAACACTCGCCTAGTTGACCCTGGAAATTATTCAACCGATATCAGTGCCGGCGCAACTTACAGGTTCAAAATGTTATTCATAGTTCTTCTCAGCAACTTGTTTGCTATTCTACTGCAGGGCCTCTGTGTCAAGCTGGGTACTGTCACCGGCTTGAATCTTGCACAAGCCTGCCGGGCGTTTCTCCCAAGATGGCTTAACTTCGTCCTGTACATAATGGCCGAGGTTGCCATTATCGCGACTGACATAGCAGAGGTGAGCCAGACGCTGCTCCGAGAAAGGCTGCATCTTGCAATCTTCCCTATCAAAAATACTGCGTCGTGCTAAAGATTCTCCCAGGTCATCGGCACAGCTATCGCCATCAACCTCCTCATACCACAGATACCTCTGATAGCAGGTTGTGCGATCTCTGTCCTAGACGTCATGATCATCCTGCTGTTCTACAACCCGAATGGCTCGATACGCGGGCTACGGGCCTTTGAGGCCTTCGTCGTTGCCCTAGTCCTTGCGGTGGTCGTTTGCTTTTGCATCCAGATGTCTTTCATCCGCAACACTAGCGCCGGTGAAGTCTTGCGCGGATACCTTCCCTCCGCTGCTGCCGTCCAGCAACAGGGCTTATACCAAGCATGTGGGATCCTTGGGGCCACAGTGATGCCACACAGCCTATATCTAGGCTCGGGCATGCCCCAGTCTCGGCTGAAGGAATACGATACCAAGAAAGGGCTTCTGCCCATCGGTAGATCGACAAGCGAGGAACCAGAGAAAACAACCTATATCCCGTCCCTAGCGGCAATCCGGCACTGCTGGAAATACTCCATCACCGAGCTGGCCATCTCACTCTTTACCTTTGCGCTGTTCGTTAACTCGGCCATTCTCATCATCGCCGGCGCATCACTCTACGGCTCGGAAGAGGCCCAGGGCGACGACATCTTCGCCATCCACGGTCTCCTTACGCGGAGCTTAGGCAGAGGCGCCGGGGTCCTCTTCGCGCTGGCACTACTACTGTCGGGGGTTTCGGCCGGCATAGTCTGCACTATAGCGGGCCAGATGGTCAGCGAGGGCGCTCTGGACTGGCACATGCGCCCCTGGTTGCGGAGACTGATGACGCGGTCGATCAGCATTACACCCAGCATCATCATCGCCGGTGCCGTTGGGAGGGAGGGCCTCGATGCGGCCCTGAACGGCTCACAGGTGGCTCTGAGCGTCGTGCTCCCGTTTGTCTCCGCCCCGTTGATCTGTTTTACCTGTATGAGCAAGTATATGAAAGTCAGCTCGGGACGGGCACCGACTGCGGGTGTGGAAGACGATGAGGACCCCTCCGGCCTGAATACAGCAGTGGCAGCAGGCTCTGCTTCTGCCGAGGGGGGGAACGCAAAGATGGCCAACTCGATACCGGTTGTCATCATTTCTGTATTGGTCTGGTTGGTAATCGCAGCCATGAATGTAGCCAACCTGGTATTACTACGTCTAGGAAAAGAATAAAGAAGAGTTCCGTGTACCGGCACATCGGCCTCTTCCATGAGTGTTAATATGCTCTCACTTGCTGAGAGTGATTGTATTCGTCCGGATGACACACTGTAAGTGATTGTACTGCATCTCAGCCAATGGCATTCTGTGATTTTATCCCACCGACCGCCGCCGTCGACTGGGAGACAAAGGTCCCATATGTACTGCACACAACAGACACTCGGGGCGGGACATCCCCACCTCCTTTCCGCTGCTGGGCAGCCTACCGCTAGCACTTGCAAGATCCTGGCTGGAGGCTACGATGGCACCTTAAGATGGCTTAGGGACAGACCGCTGTCCCCATGGGGAGGAGAGATAGTCTGGCCGAGAAACTGTGCCGAGTCGGCGCGGCGGCCGGCCCAACAACTGAGTCCGTAACATCCTGGTCATGAGTAAGAGAGACGACTTTGAGCGTGCGAACCTTGTGACTGATGTCTTTGTCGCGGCAGACTCGCGGTGTGCGTCATATATAAGCTGCTCGAGAGGTCTCGATCAAAACGTTGCGTCCGCGTTGGATTGGAAACCCCCACATCGTGCCACGCAGCATATCGTCAGCGGCTTCGTCGATCTGCCGCTCGAGAGAATACCCTGGGACATCAGGCCTGAGGAGTCCCTTACTTCCTTCAAGGCGTTTCCTGCCTACTCGCAACCTGGAACCTCCGGTAGAGTGTGGCGATGACCTCGACTTCGGCTCCAGAGGCCGAGAAGGCCTCACAACTATCGCTGGAGACGGCCACGGAAGACGATAGAAAGCAGACCAACGACGACATCCTCGACCTGGCCGGAGATGGGTCCAAGTCTCCGGAGGTAGACAACGTGGTTCTCTATCCTAAGGGGCCAACGAGAGTTCTCATCATCATTTCTCTCCGCCTGTCCATATTCCTTGTCGCGCTCGACCAGACCATCATCGCCCCCGGCTCTGGGCGCCATTACGGCACAGTTTGATTCGGTCAAGGACATCGGCTGGTATGGCAGTGCGTATCTCCTCACGACGACGGCGCTCCAGCCGCTGTACGGCAAGCTCCACAACAGCTTCCCCGCCAAGGTTGTGTCTATACCTGCGCGGTGGTAGTCTTTGAGATCGGTCCTCTGGTGTGCGCGGCTGCGCCGAGCTCAACCGCCTTCATCGTGGGCCGGGCTGTCGCCGGCATGGGGACTGCCGGACTGTTCTCTGGGTCTGTTGTCTATCCTAGCGTACACACTCCCGCTGAGGCAAAGACCGCTCGCGTTTGGCCTCATCGGAAGCATGTGGGGAATCGCAAGTGTCGCAGGCCCCCTGTAAGCAGTTTTTCTTTCCTATATGGTGCCCTGTCCCGTCTCTTCCAAGGGTCGACCGCAAAAACACCTCAAGAAGCTCAGGAACAGGACTCTAATGCATGCCCAAAAATAAGTCTGGGGGGGTGCATTCACGGACCACGTCACCTGGAGGTGGTGTTTCTACATAAGTAAGTATTGAATTTTGCCGCTTGATGGGCTACCCCGGAGCCTGGACCGTGAGGAGAGGTGCATTCGGGCCGGGCGCAGCAAACTGACATCTCGCAGACCTCCCCATCGGGGGAGTAGCCGTGGTGGCTATCCTTCTCCTCCTCCACGTCAGGGGCCAGAGGAAACAAGGCAACAGCTTGCGCGAGAAGCTCCTGAGGCTCGACCTCTTGGGGGCCGCAACTCTCATCCCCGCGGCCATCTGTCTCCTGCTTGCCCTTCAATGGGGCGGGCACGCAGTATCCCTGGAGCAACTCCCGGATCATCGGCCTGTTCGTCGGGTTTGGTGCCCTCATGGCTGTCTTCATCGGGGTTCAGTTCTGGCGGGGCGACGAGGGAAACCCTCCCACCGCGGTTCTTTAGGAACCGGAACGTGCTCTGCGCCATGCTGTTTTCCGGCTTCTTCGGGGGGCGGCCTTCTTCCCGCTGACTTACTACCTTTCGCTGTACTTCCAGGCCATCCAGGGGGACAGTGCTGTGCAGGCTGGTATCAAGCCCCTCAGCCTCAACTTCCACCACTTATCAGAGATCCTTTAGGCTTGGTCTCATCCTCAGGTTGGAATCGCACATGTTCAGATCAGAGGACAGCGGGCTCACGGTCTAGAGCGGAGGCTCTCTCGGCCTTCGGAATCTACGGATCTGGAAATCGCCCGGCCTCGCAATCGCGGATACATCGGTAGCAGCCGTATCTTGTTTTGCTTGCAGGAATAGGACAAGAATCACGCCGTGTCTCGTATCACTCCATGGCATGGTTGTGGATCTTGATACCTTCCACGGCTGCAGAGGTACCACCACAGCCAGCATACTGTCGTCTGGGTCGGGGTCAAGACGCGAGCCGAGGGCGAGGCCATTCCCCGACCGATCCAGTCTCCAACCGGCCCCTGGGAAGGGGATGCGCATGGGCTCCTCTCCTGGCGTCCTCTCCGCCTCGCGTGGGATGTCAGGGCCGAGCCTTGAGGGTCCCACCAATGTGCCCGCGAATCGGGAGTTCCTGCGAGTCTTGTCATGGCGCCAGGACCTGCTGGCGATTCAATGACCGGAGGGTTTGCTCCGGTCACTACGAGAACCTACCATCTATTCACTGATGCCCCATGAGAAATGCTACAAAAAATGTCCGATCCTCATGATGTTCTCCGATCTACGTGTCCTAAGGGGGCCCTGAATGGCCTCATGTCGTGGATTTTGGGATTTGTCTCGGTATAAGAACACTGGCAGCGTAATTGGGCTTTGATGAGCAGGCTCAATCCTTTTTTTTTTTTTTTCCCTTCCTTTGAACGCCCCAGTTGATGCGTTGTGTCGCTGCTCAGGAGTGAGACGGATCTAACACAAACGCCTTCCAACTTGTCGCCCTCTCAGTAACGAGCAGCAAAGCCTCCAGACTGCAGCACACCCCTCCCGTGGAAATTTGAGACGCGCCTTGCTGTGGTCGCGCCGTTGTCCTCATGTTATTCAGACTGTTGAAGGTCTCCCCGTAGGAAGAGTCAGCGGTGTAAGTGCTTCCTAGGAGGGAACTGAACCACGTCGTAGAACACGCCCTACTAACTCCTGCGTCCGCGAGTGAGTTCTATCGAACGTCGAGAACCCCAACCTCCTTTCCTGTTCAAGTCGACCGTATACACGCCGGTCGGAACCTCCCCTCAGCAGGGCCTCGGAGGGACCCGGCAACACTTCTTTCTCCATGGCACCGTACCAGAAGCCGTCCGTGGTGGAGGTAGAGGACGAGGCTAGGCAGAGCAAGGACAAGGGCCCGCGATTCCAGGTCATCAGCATGGGCAACATGACACCGGCACCGGCACCGGCGGCGCCGGCGGCAGAAGTGAGGCGCCTGCGGAAGAGGAAATGCCCATGGGAGAGCGCGCAGCGCCCGGGCCACACGACCTTCATGCAGGCCGCCGCCTGCCGGTGACGATTGGAGGCACTGTACCGGTGCACGATGTGCACGAATCGGTTCCAGATCTGCGGGATTGGTGAAATAGCTCTATAGACCTGTGCAGTATGAACTGGCCTGGATGAAGCCAACAATACCTCCTATGATAGACAGTCGCTGTCGCCCTCGCTTGTATACTCTATATCAGTATCGCCGCCGCCGCCCTCACCAGCTCATCAGCCCCCTGGACCGATCGAACCCGCCCCTCAGCTGCCTCTCGGGCTTGACCACCTTGCCCTGCAGTATGGTGTACTTGACGATCCCCTCGATGTCCTCGGGCCTCACCCGGGCAAGCCAGATACACTGGCCCGCGCCGACGCCCCCCTCCTCGCCGACCTCTTTCTTCCGGGGCATGAGCACCTCCCCCTCCTTCAGCCCGGCCCTGCTCGCCTCGTCGACGCCAAACGCGTCCGGCCGCCTGTACACCATCATGTTGGCACTGTACTTGTGCCCGCCGGTGTGGCTGATGAAGTAGATGCCCACGCCGCCGGGCCTCTCGTCGTCCAGGTCCCGGTAGAGGCCCAGCGGGCGCAGGTGCCTCTCCAGCTCCTTGCGCAGCAGGGGCGCGGACTGCCCGCAGCGCGCGTCGCGGGTCCTCTGCGAGCAGAGCAGGACGAGGGCCCCGTGCGGGCTGGGCCGGGACGTGAGGGCGTGGAGCTTGGGGGCCGGCTCGGGGGCGTCCGGCGCGGGGAGGGACCTGGGCAGGGCCGGGTAGACGGGCGCGAGGGCCGAGGTGTTGGTGGGGGCCCTGTTGACGTAGTCCGAGATCAGGGCCGGGACGTTGGCGGGCGTGACGTTCTCGACGACGGTGAAGGCGGGGAGGAGGAGGACGGTGGTGGGTTCCGAGTAGTCGCTCGTGTGATGGGGCGTCGGGATGTTGGAGGCGGAGAGCATGAGTCTCTGGCGTATTTTAAGAGGTTAGCGAACGATGGATTGACCCTCCCCCCCCCCCCCACCTCCCGACGGAGTGAAACCGGTGGAGGGAGACGGGGGGAGGGCAAAGACAAAAGACCTACACCGTTGCTCGGCTTCTCGGCGGCCTCGATGGCCTGCATCACGCTCCCCTTCTCGTCGGCGACATCGCGCACCCAGTCTGACTTGCCGGTGGCGACCAGGACGTGGGTGGCCCAGCCCTTGACGTGCCCGTAGAGGTGGTCATGCTCCTCGACCTTGAAGCCTTTGGGGTACTGTATCGAGCAGGACTCGCAGTCCCGCAGGCAGTCGTCGCCGTCGACCTCGGGTGCGACCTTGGGGAAGAGGTCCGGCGTCTGGGGCCCGCCGTTGGCGAGGCGCTTGGCGCCGCTGACCAGTGATCTGAACATGTCGTGGCTGGTTGGTGGGATGCCAGTGCTACGAGGGATCTTCCTCTTGCAGCGCGGGCGCAGTGCCGGGGGGGTGGGAGTGGGCTTTTGTTCTCTCGAGTGGCTTCACAGGGTCCGTCCTCAGTCCCTCGGTGCATATCGGCGATGTGACGCTATCGTACTAGTCAGGGCGTGGGGTTCCCGAATTAGGACGACACCTCCTACTATATTCCGCAGGTGTGTTCGTCCTGAGATCTGGCACAGACGGGAGACAGGAAGAAGAAGAAGAAGAAGAAGAAGAAGAAGAAGAAGTAGAAGTAGAAGTAGAAGTAGAAGTAGAGTGAGAGAGAGAGAGGGGGGGAGAAGGGGGGGGGGCACCAGCGGCAGACATCCTTGACCGGTCGGTTACAGCGGCGCCCAGTGACCATTGCCCAAAATATAAGACACGCTCACACTAACA